>VUQR01011591.1:42405-58005 GCA_015108515.1 Hemichromis elongatus
ATGAATTAATTGTGATTACTCAAAATTAAAAAAAAAAAAAAGAAAAACGAGTTCAGTTTCATTATTCACACCCAGCTCTTCTCACTGTCAAGCCTGTTGAATCGAGATATCACTTAAATTGAACCTGCCTGATAAAGTTAAGCGGGCAAAAAGATCTCAAGTAGCAACATATAATGCCATGATCCAAAGAAACTTGAGAACAGATCAGAGACAAACACACTGACGACAGCTATCAATCTGGAAAGACTGTATTTATAATACTGTGATCACCGATGAGAGCCATTATCCACACATGGAGAAAACTGAAACCTTTTAAGAACCTTTTGAGTCACTGATGCACTCCAAGAATGCATCAGTGACTCCAGTAGGTCACAATAGAACTCTGGAAACATTTAAAGAAATGCTGGTTTCACCTGTTTTAATTAAGGTCTGTGTTCATAGTTCAACAATAAGAAAGAGACTAGGTCCAAATAGCATTTATGAGAGTTCCAAGGTTAAAACCTTAACTGACCAAAAAGAACATAAAGGCTTGTCTCATGTTTGCCACAAAAACATTTTGATCCCCAAGACTTTTGAGCAAAAATTGTTTGGACTGACAAGACAAAAGCTGAAATTTTTTAAAGGTTTCAATCCCACTATATCTGGTGTAACACTAACACAGCATTTTATAAAAATACCATCATATACAGTCAAACGTGGTGGTGGTAGTGTGATGGTATGGGGCTGCTTCGCTGCTTTAGGAAATGGTCGACTTGTTTTACCTGATGGCACCATGAATTCTGCTGTCTATCAGAAAATTCTGATGCTAAATGTCTTTTCATCAGTTCATACCCTGATGCTCAAGCACACTCAGGTTTTGTAGCAGGACAATCTCAAATACACCAGTAAGTCCACATCTGAATGGCTCAAAAAACTAAATGACGGTTTTTGAGTGACCTAAGTTTTGTATTAAAATTAGATTAACATATAAGCTTAAACAGGCCGCCTATACTCTAAATTCCTCCAATGTGACTGAGTTAAAACAATTCTGCAAAGAAGAGTGGGCCATAATTCCTCCATAGTGATGTGAACAACTCATTGCCTGTTATCAGAAATGCATGATTGCAGTTCTTGATGCCAAGAGTGGTGCAAGAACTCATGATTAGGCCTCATATTACTGCTTTACACAGCGTCAGGTAGATATGGATACGTTTTTTTCCTTAATGAATGAAATCATCATATAAAAAATGATGATTTTTTTTTATATGAAATCATCATATAAAAATGCATTTTGTATTTCCTTGCGTTATGTTGGGTCTACTATTGCAATTTGTTTGATGAGCTAAAACATGTATGTGTGACAAAAATGCAAAAAAAATAAATAAGCCATGAGGCAAATACTTTCTCACCGCTCTGCATAAACTGTGATGCAAGGGAAGGGGCAGAAACAGAACTGAACACTAATATGTAGCTGACCATAATAACATTGTAAACAAATTACTGTTAGAATAAGAAGTAGGTGTCTGTGCCTGTTTTTAAACTCAGTGCAAGATTTGCACATTCACACCTTTTGGTGAGAATGTGTGCCAGGCTCTAAAAGGGCATATGGTGGCTGACAGGTAACATGAGACGGTAGGTAACTTGTTGCATGAAAATGCAGCGTCCCCCGCCTCTCTGCTCTCTCTTCCCCCTGTAAGCCTTGACTCTCTGGGTTGTTACCACATAAATCTTGGAGCAAGTTGAATTCACATCTTGATTCACTGCTCTTATTGTCTTTTTTGTACTCATTTTTAGATGAACACGGAACAGCATTATGGTGTTATGAAATATTATGAATTCAGGCATCAACAGTCAGAAGTAAATCATTAAGTGTGTGCTAGATCATGCGAGAGCCTCATCTCATGCCATCCAGTGGTTCTATACAAGGTTGCTAACCCTCCCATATCCCCATCAGTGCCTTTCAGAGACAGCATACTACAGGGTATGCTAGAGATAAAGAGCCTTTGTCAAGGGGCCATTTTGGCCATCAAAAGAGAGATGATGTAATATCAGACAGAAGCTCTGTTTCGCCCTCTTCGTGTCACTGATGTTGATTCATTCAAAAGACTAACCTCTTAAAGAGCCCCCGTATTAAAAGTCGACTAATAAAACTTGGGACTGATTTATGATTTATGAACAAAAGAACGCAACTTGCAAAATTTTCAAGATGATTTTTTAATCCCGTCACATCCAGTTTTATTTTCGTTTAGTCCCCATCGACCTGGCTCCTGTACAGGTGATCGTGTACACAGCGGGGTGGCAAACGGAAGAAATAATGATGTTAATGGTGTCACGGAAATTCTGCAATCTGTCACAAGACAATCTTGTCTGATACATAATGAGATCTGTGTAACTGAAGAAATCGGCCCCATGTTGGTAAAAAAAAAAAAATAGGGATTGTGTATTTATTCAACGCACTTTATCACTTTGTCAGCGTGAGCATGTGTGTCAGTGTGTGTGTGTAATGTCATTATTGTTCATTCCATTAATGTGTCAGTTGAGCTAATTAGAGCTCCGATTCGCTTTCCGTCACCATCCACCATTTTCCTCTTGTGAATCTCTTCTTCCTCATTTACGTTTCCATTCGCATTACCCTCATTTATCTGAGAAGCCCCCCCACACACACAAAGAGTCGTAAAATAGCAAGTCAAAATGTCAGGGAAGCTGTTTAACAGTGTATTAACACATGGAGCCAGTGACTCAATAACTGGATTGTAGGAGAAAGCAGTAGAATAACATTGATGCATCAATATTTTGACATGACATGTCAAGGTATTAGTGTTGACCCAGGCTGTTGCTTGTGACATCAACAGGAAGACATCAGAGAATGTAATGAAATGTAGAGAATTAATCACTAAAGGCTAAATTTATGATACTACTGTACATAAAGTTCTCAAGTATACAGTTATTAGTACTAAACTGCTATAAATGAATTGGACAACCTTGGCATTGTTAAAAAGAAACTGTGCATTCAGTTAAGGAGACGGGTGACTCCCTTTTAGCTTGCTCACTTCCGTCCATTCAAAAAATGTCAATAGGCTCAGAACAGGAAACACTAACCCACTAATAATAACTTCCTGTTTTATTTACCTCTGTTTTTTCTTTGCTGTTTAATCATAAAAGAGCATTCTTCATCTCCCATTTTTTTTATGCTCAGCAAATATAGTCGTTCCTTTGCTTTGGTTGCCTAGAAACGCTCATTTAGTATTAGCCGTTTCATCACATTCGTTTGCCAGCGCACATGTTACATTTCCCAAAATGGGGAGGAAATTTATAGCTTTAACAAAAAAGGGTGGCAAGAAAGGTTTTCATTTTTAACTATTTTGGTCTTTGTTGCTTTGTCTTAATTTATTATTTGCTTGCATTTGAAATCGTTTAGCTTCTGTGTGTGTGTGTGTGTCTTTGGGCAGATGACAAGTGTGAAAACACAGTAAAGTCACTATTTTTGTGGAAATTATTCAGCTCACCATGAATAAAGTTATTAGAGATAACTCAGTGCTTGTGATTCCAGTGAAACATTACTGAACACTGCAGGCTCTCGCTCTCTCTTCCATTCACCCCTTCTCTGAATGTGTGTGTGTGGCTGTGTGTATATGTGCATGCTTGTATGGATGTATATGCTCATAGTTGCATACTTGACAGAACTGTGACCTAGTTTAGGACAACTACAGTAAGTGGGTTTTTCTGTTTTAGTTACCCCGTATCCCATCGCCTGCCCCGCCTCATCGTTTGGGTAGAAACCAAACCAAACACACGCAGGTCTAGATAAAACAAAAAGCATTCAGTGGAGAAATATTCAGGGAGGATCTCAAGCATAAACACCGTTGTGGGTTTTTGTGTGTGTCATTGCTTGTGTGTATGTATGTAACTGACTGTGGATCTCATGCCAGCGCTCCAGGGTGTGCAATGCCCTGCTGAGGCCCAGGGCCACCATTCTGCTCCACTACCCTCCCCTTGCAGTAAAAGACCTAGCATCCAGTGTAGCTCTTGCAGGCTTCAGAGTAAAGGCCTTTGTTAGCCATACTAGCAGTGTGAGCAAACCAGATAATGACCTTTTTTTTTCTTTCTGTTCAGCTGAATCTCAGACGGACTGAAAGTCAGCAACAGCCAACAATTGGCTTGCTACCAATGCAATATGTTCTAGACAACGGATGCTTCTTTATTCGCATTTTGATTATGTCAGCATGGATTATTCATGCTTTCATAAACCATGCTCAGGGCTGGGGGGCTAACGATGCAGCTGTCCAACATTAACACAGCTTGAGATAAAAATATATACTTGCACTTTTATCATTTTAACTGCAAGTTAACAGAAATACAACAACTTATAATCTCTGAAACACTACAAATACGTCCTAAACAGTTCTTACCTAGATCTTTATTGATGTCAGTTTTTTGCTAATGTTCCTCCCAGATGTAAAAAAAAGTTTGTCATTCTGGCAGCTGATCATCTTGCGCAAATATTGTGTCAACTCATTTATCTTCCTCCGCTCTCTGGGGTTGTTAATGTTTGCATTGCTCCGATTTGAAGTCCTTTTCACCGGTGTTACATTTTGCATGCAAGACTGTAATAAATATCTGCAATTTGAACCTTACGTCATTAACCTGCATATTTATAGATGCCTGTGCACGTGTTTTTATTGAGCCATCACCAGTTCCAGGTAAAGGAATGCCTGCATAGTGGCAGATGGTTGGCATAAACCTGGCAATGTCTCCCTTTCCCTCCATGAGCATACCGCCCGCGAGGCTGCCAACTCTCCCACGTCTTTACTTTCCTCCCAGGTCTCACTTTGCACGATATTTGTTGAGAAGAACATCTCTCCTCACCTCTAAGCTGTCCCTGAAGCTAGACTTACATCAGGTTCGGTAGGGCCAAGAAACTTCAGTACCCCCCAGTCTTCATGCCTCGACAATGCCGCTTTTTCACTGCATCTTCGCAGCAAGATTAAGTGTGATGCTGCTTTCCTAAGAGGAAATGCCACTCTCTGAAAACAAACAAACCCATAGAACAAGACAGTGCTGCCTTTGAAGATAGGCTCCAATCTGTTTGATGTCTAGGTCATAATAGCCACACTGCTTACGGTTCTTGAGGATGCTAGATGTCTGTGACTTAAATTCTTATTGCCTTGTTTTAAACAACAAATCCAGTCAGCTGATCAGGCTGTAATAGACAGTGGCAGTGACAATGCAGAGCTACTACCTACTCTCGGTACATAATACAGTCTTGCATGGGAAGCTGGTTCATAAACCATTTCAGAGTTTTTTTTGTCTGGTGGAGTGTTCAACAGAACTGTGCCAAACTTTAGTGCACTGCACTGCTTGGGTTATTTTTGTCCCCCCTTTGTCATGTAATCTGCAATCTGCGATCGCACTTATCCTTATAAATCATGCCAGAAATCGCTCGCTTTGCTATCTTTCTGTCGCTCTCTCTTAGACATGCACACACACATTTCCTGTATTTTGCCTCCTAGCCCATTGAGTAGAGCAGTTTTCCGAGAGGCTGGCTGTGATTAGATCCACTGGTACATGATTTGACCCAGTTCCCATGGCTCCATGCTCACATTTTTTTTCTCTCTGAAGCTGGAGATGCTAATGCCTCAATAGTTCAGCTTTCTGTTGTTGGTAACAGTGCTTGGGATATGTGTAAACAACTGCATGTCAACATTAGACACTTTTTCATCAGTTCATATTCTGCCTTTTTTGGCAACAGTTTTGGAGAGCCTGTTTGGTGTCTTACATGAAAACAGCATTTCGGTAATATGCTTCTGACTTATTTCACCCTGGCTCGTGAGAACTATTGCACAAACCAAGTCCTTTTTATAATTTGCTTTGCAGAGATAAATTCAGATTCATTATTTGCAGTTGGCATGGGCATGGTCTGGGCACAATCACAGGAAGAGGCTGTGCATACAGGAAGGGAAGTCCGGAGTAACTGTGTTCTGCTGGAGATCTGAAAGTGCCTCATTTTAGGAGGTCAGATAGTCTGCCCGATTCTTGTTTCTTGAAAAAAGCCTATGTTATATTCCATGTTAGGCATTCCTGATATAGTGTTTATATATTGCATGCATTCAAGTTTGGCTGGTGTCAAATTTTGTAATACTTTACCACAAAAAAGAAAGCGTACAATAAAATTGTTCTTAGGAGACAAGTGGCCACCCTGTCTCTTCTTGTAGGATCATAAATGTTGTGCTAAGCTATATGGAAAATGTCCTTGCTGACTAAAGTCTTAAAATGAAAGCTGATTGAACAGAGCTGACACCATGTATTTGTAAAAATCCAGAGGTTTGCTCTTTTCTGAACTAATGGCTGTTTCACTTCTCCGGATGAGTAGCTTTATCTGCTTCATCTGCTCTGCAGCCCTTTCCTTCAGTCTTTGGCTCAGTCCCCATCTGCTGGATATGTAGTAGGATGTGATGCAGTGGGAATTAACACATTTGAATCGGCGGCTTTAATGTGCCGTTGTTATATATTGTTAAAGATGATGACTCAAAGAGACAGCCTCACAGACATTTGCATTCTTGCACACACTCGCCCACATACACCAAAGAGACAGGTGTGCATGTGGCCTATAAATTTTGGAGCATTGCCACATTGGAAAATGAGCCTTCTATACCCAAAGCATTTTGGAAAAGACACACAAGACTTGTAAAGTGCACTAAATTATTCAAAACTGAACTGGCATATCATCATGAACTTAAAAAGGTAGCATGTCTGATTTTCTTTCTCCTGTGGGAAGCACAAACTGTGTGATGGGATTTTGGCAGCTGTTCTGTGTGTATATGGAAGCGTCAAGATGCCGCCTACCCAATGAAGGGCAGACCAAAGCTTTTTAATTCTTTGTGTGCATTGTACAATAATTTCTTTCATTTGTTTTCATCAGAAAACAAAAAATAAAAATAAAGTAATATGAGGAAGAAAGAATAAAAATACTTTAAACCAATTTTCCAAGTGGAAATGTTTGCTTCTCTATCTTGAATGCAGTGTTCAATATATGAAATTTAATAAGCTCTGCATAGTAAAGATGATGAATCAACATTTTCCAAGAATTTCTGTTTTAGTATTCTTGACAGAATCGATGATTTTAGAATACTAGTATTAGCTAAGATTTATAGATTAATATAGATTACATATTAATATATATGTTTGGGGTTTTTTTTATCTTTGCAGGGCAGAAAAAACAGAGGTGTTGAGCGAAGACCTTTTACAGGTGAGCTGTGATGTCAGAGCATGTATGTATGTGCAATTAGTACACCTGTGAACAGCACTGAATTAATAAATAGTAGGTAATAAATTGATAATGATTATTAAACATCAAAAATAATGTCCATCAAAATCTCCTCAATGGTACAATGGGACCAATGTATATTAATTGCTATATATTTTGCTAGAAGGGGAGCCAGAATTCCTTGTATTCAAACACACTTGAGCCACAGTTTTGACAGCTTTCAGAAGTTTTTTCATTTTTATTTTTTTTTCAACATTGGCTCCTTTTTAAATTATTTTCAGTCTGGGCCTCAAACATGACCATTTTCATAGGAAAATGTGTTTGTTTTTCTCCCACTATGGGGGAATGGCTGATGGTTGCCCCTCAATTAACCTGGTTCTGCCGGAGGTTTCTTCCTCCTAAAAGGTTTTTTTTTTCTTTCCACTGTTACCAAGTGCTTGCTCAAAGGGTGTCACTTACCCTACAATATAAAGTTCCTTGAGGTGACTTTTGTTCTGAATAAAATTTAACTAAAATGTTCAGTGACTGTGAAATGACAGTGAATGTCTATAGTCATCTGTGAGACACGGTGGAGGCTGTGTCAGTGATGTTGGGAATCTTGTCGAAAGTGACGGAATTGTGAACACAGAAAACACCATAAGAGTTTCATCCACTATGAAATACCAATTGGAAAACATCTGATTGACAACAACTTCATTAGTGTGCAGTGCAGTGTTAAATTATCTCGACAGATAACAGAACAAAAACCAGCCAAGAGTCAAAGAAGAGCTTTAAATATGTTTCAAGAAGCGTGGAGAAGCGTGAAGACTAATTAAAGAAATGTCAAGAAAGCTTGACTTTTTTACAAGAGAGTTTGCATATTTCTGTTTCCCATTTTCTTTTGCATAGTGTAGTTTAATATAGTGTTTGTGTGTTAAAGTGCAACTGGATACAAGTAAATCATAGAAAGTCTTAACTATAAAGCATAATGTTTGACTTCATCTATTCTACTTCTTAATTTAAGAAATATAATTTTACTGAGAGAAAATATCACAGGTTTACCGTCAGCGTGTACCATGAAAAAGGAGCAGGTGCCGATTTATGATGCTGCATTAGAGCTGACAGATTTGTTGCATCTGTGAGGATACATGTGTACATGTAGGCACATTCATCTGGTGTGCGTGTGCTTTTCCAGGTGGAGAAACGCCTAGATCTGGTCAAGCAGGTGTCACACAGCACTCACAAAAAACTGACTGCCTGCCTGCAGGGTCAGCAGGGGACTGATATAGAGAAGAGATCTGTAAAGTCACCTTCTGTGAGTACGGGTGTCAGTCTTGCTGGCAACTGTTGAAGTTAACAGAAGTGTGTGTAACGTTATTTCTCTGTACCATCAGAAAAAATTGCCGCTTACTATCCTGGCACAATGCATGGAAGAAGGGGCTGCAGTGTTAGGGGAAGACTCTCTCCTGGGGTTAGTAACTACTAATACGCCTCTCACACACACACAGAGTCATCTTTAATTACTGATTTGGCAGCTGAATTCTTCTCTGTCCTTATTACCCTTGTGTGCATTTTAATTGTATTTGATTGCTTGTGACTTTGTGCTTGGTTCTCAACAAACAGAAAAATGCTGAAGCTCTGTGGGGAGACAGAGGAGAAGCTGGCCCAGGAACTCATTCAGTTTGAGTACCAGATAGAGAGAGATGTGGTGGAGCCTCTTTATGTGCTTGCAGAGGTAAACAGATAGTGTTATTTTAATGGCCCAGTTAAAAGCTGCATTTTGGTGTTTGTATTTCCATTGCTATTAGCAGAAAAATACAAGTATAATGAGTTGACTGTTTCATATTAACTCGTTGGATTTTTTGCTTCAGGTGGACATTCCTAATATCCAGAAACAGAGGAAGCACTTAGCTAAACTTGTCCTCGACATGGATTCAGCACGAACAAGGTGAACAGTGTTCAAACAGTGAGGCTAAAACCTGCTGTGGTTAGTATATTGATAAAATAAAAACTTGAAATATCTAAAGCAGAGGCGATTGTTTCATTTACCCAAAGATATCAACAGTCATCCAAGTCATCCAGTCACCCCAGCACTCTGCAGCCCGGTGCCAAGTCTGAGTCCTTAAGAGAGGAGATGGAGGAGACAGCCAATCGGATGGAGATTTGCAGAGTGAGTCAACGATCAGAGCTACGTGTATATCATGCCTTCCCTCAACTACTTTTGCTCTCCTCTTTGATTTATAACACTTGCACATGAATCAGACACAAATGGGCCACAGTCATGGAACGATATTAAAGTTATATCTATGACGCTAGTGAGATCATTTCCTTAAGACGATTTATCTTTTCAGGATCAGTTGTCAGCAGATATGTACAACTTTATGGCCAAAGAAATAGACTATGCAAACTACTTCCAGACGGTAAGTCAAATTTATCATCAAATTGGCAAATTGTTTTGGGTTTTTTTGTCTTTTATAAGAGTTCATTTACACCAACAACATTAAATATGGAAGCTACATAATTGCTTCATATCATGTAGGTCCAACTTATGTTGTCACTTCTAACCTGTTGTGGCATTGTTGTATTCCTTAAACCATTCCCAGCGGGTTTTGTTATTTGGTGGCAAGCACTGTCCTGATAGTTAAAGCCACTGCTTTCAGGGTGTGCCATTGCCTTATATGGTTGGTGTGTTTGGTGTGCGGCGATGAGCACTTCATGTCAATGAACAAATGAATAGGATGATAATTTCTGTTGTCTGAACTCGCCAGTCATTTTAACGCTGTGGCTGATAAGAATCAGCTTTTTATTGCATTTAAGCCCAAGCTTTAGTAAACACTGAAGACGACCGTTTGCTGCCGATATCTTATATATTTTCCCCTGCTCTCCTCTGTAGCTGATAGAAACGCAGGCAGAATATCACAGGAAGTCATTAGAGATTCTTCATAGTGTCCTACCCCAGATTAAAGCTCACCAAGGTGAGTCATGCATTGTGTCGAGAGCTATGTGTGTGTTTGTGTTGAGATTAGCTCCATTTCTGTACCGGAAGCAATACCAAGACTATCAGTAAAGAATAAACTAATAGTCCTGGCATGTTACATAACAACGTAATTAAGGAAGAGTTATGCACCTTGATTTTTAATTAATGGTTAATTTATGATTGCTAGACAAAAGAGGTGATGCATAGGGTTGTTTGTATCCATGTGTAATTCTGGGCACTGTTTGGTATTGCAGAGGCGTGGGTAGAGAAGCCGTCGTTTGGCAAGTCTCTGGAGGAACACCTGAGTATAAGTGGGAGAGAGATTGCCTTCCCCATTGAAGCCTGTGTCACCATGTTGCTAGAGTGCGGCATGCAAGAGGAGGTAGAAGAAATGCACACAGACATCAATCACTTGTCCATTTTCAGTGTTCTTACTTTGGTTTTATTTTGTTTGCTGCACACAGGCCAGTCTGTATGAGTGATTAACATTTAATGGAAATATTCAAAATATGTGTTGTGTTCCTGTTCAGATGCCCACGTTGTGTTAGATATGATAATTACACATCATGTGTTTCCTGTGTGGGGGTTGTAGGGCCTCTTTAGAGTGGCTCCATCGGCCTCCAAGCTGAAGAAGCTGAAAGCGTCTCTGGACTGTGGAGTTCTTGATGTGCAGGAGTACTCCTCCGATCCACACGCCATTGCAGGTGAACTACACCCACATAAATGCATTGTTCAAAGCACATTTCCATAACAACAATCCCAACGCTCTGTAATTGTTAGAGGCTAAATTGTAAACAGACAATTATTTTAACTCCATGATCAAAAGTTCATTTGTAAAAAGCTGAGGTGTTTGGAATCTTTTTTTTCGACATAATGCGCTTTGCAAATGTGGTTCTTTGGAAAATGTCTTCCTCAGCATTATCTTCGCGAGAGCTTTCTCTTCAGATATTGTTGTCCATTTCACATATTAGCATGAAATCTGTGTTGAGCTGTCTGACTTTGGCAGATGCACTAGCTATGAGGGCCTGCTAGAGGGGAGTAGAGATATGGAGCATGGCCTCGCCAGTAGAGACAAAACAACCCTCCACTTCTTTCAAAGAGCTGACCAGTTTTTACACTGTCCTTTTTTTTTTTTTTTATCCCACAGGGGCCCTGAAATCATACCTTCGTGAGCTCCCAGATCCACTGATGACCACTGAACTATATGATGAATGGATTCAAGCCTCCAAGTGAGCCGCTGTGCTCTTAAGAGTATTTTCTCAAATTGTGCTATTGGCAGTGATTAAAAATAGAAACCAGTTCAGCATGTTAGTACAGGGCCCCTAACTGTCAAAAAGAAAAATGGTGACATTTATAAAGAAGTGGAGCAACAGTAAACCGTAATGATTTTATATTTCCTCAGCATTCAAGACATGGACAAGAGACTACAGGCGTTAATGGCAACATGTGAAAAACTCCCCACAGACAACTTGAACAATTTCAGGTCAGTTTTTTTCCTTGATTTTCTGCCCACTCATTTGCAGGATTACACGTTTCGGTGTGTTTTTACTACCATAAACAGAACATTAGGAGAACAAAAATAGGAAAAGTATCTAGAAACAAAACTGGACCATATCCAAACCCTTTTCAGTCCTACTAATATCTACTAAGCTTGTGCCACCTACAGGAAATAATAGTAACAGCAGGATCTGCAACTTTAGAAGTACAAATATCACTGACAAGGAAATTACCGTAATGTCTTTGCAGTACTTATAGTTGTACCTTCTGCAGGCAATAACCCATACAGTTTTACAGTCTTATTTACTACCTGCAGGTGGCATGTCTGATATTGCTGCCCAGATGCACAGTTAATTTTATCCAATCCTACAGATATTTGATCAAATTCTTAGCCAAGCTGAGTGAGTATCAGGATGCAAACAAGATGACTCCTGGTAACATGGCTATTGTCCTGGGACCAAACTTGCTCTGGACACATAATGAACCGTATGTATTCTTAAAAAAAACTAATAATTTTATGCTTTAGATTTAAACTAATGAAGGTGTGACTATGCTGTAGCTCACTTGTCTGCTCTTTCCAGGAACATGACAGAGATGATGACCACTGTGTCCCTACAGATTGTTGGCATCATCGAGCCCATCATCCAGCATGCTGACTGGTTCTTCCCTGGAGGTGGGGATTACACACTGTGTATGGAAAATTGTAAATGTGCTGGGCATCATATCTGGTTTTTGGTTTTTAGTCTATCATTGTAATTAACAGTTAGGGGATTTGAGACAGTAACAAATTGCCCAGAACAAAAATGTGTTTAGTTTTATTCAAATAGACATAGTTTTGCATGTCATAATCATGCAAATATCTTAAAAATCATATGGTTGCAGGGCCATTTTCCCCAGCTGGATAATACAAGTCAATAATGATACAAACAAACACCATACAGCAACACAGCAAACTGATTAACCAAATAAAAAACATACATAAAGATGTTTAACACTGGAAAACACACCATGTACCCTTAACAAAGGTAATACCTGTTTTGTCTCACGCCTCAGAAATAAACAAACCACTGATGTTTCATCTTTCTGTATGTTTAAGGGATTGCAAGAAACTTATTTTGATGTTATTTATTAGTATATATCTTTTTTCTGGATTTGGATAGCAGCAGCTGGTTGGTGGATTATGCACTGATTCAAAGCACAGTGCAATGCTGATGTCACAGCACATGACTAAAATTTTAGATTGACTGTTATTGATTGGCTGTTCTGTGTAGACATGCTGTATGCTAAAAAAAACAAACAAAAAAAACAACATATATGTAAATACTGTATTTGTTTGCTTCTGCCTCAGAGATTGAGTTCAACTTAACAGGCAGCTATGGAAGCCCGATCCACACCAACCACAACTCCAACTACAGCTCTATGCCCTCACCAGACATTGACCAATCCGATCGCAAGCAGCAGCACGATCAGAGCCGACGCCCTCTGAGTGTCGCCACTGACAACATGATGCTGGAGTTTTACAAGAAAGATGGGTATGATGCCAAGTGCTCACTTCTGCTACCCACCTCTCCCCCTCCTTCAATCTCTCTCTTTCCACCCACGCCTCTTCTCAGGCAACTGATACTGAATTCTTATATTTGAGGAGCGCAGCATTTGCACATTAAGACCCTCCGATCTAAAGCTTTCATTCCGATGAGTCAGAAGCCTTCATAAGCACAGAAATCAGTATCTTGCTAAATATCTTATCTCACAGTAATATATACAGCTGTACCTTTTATTATCAGGATTCATCAAGAGAAGCCTGAAAACTGCCCTCATTTAAATACGTAGGGCTGAATAAGTTTCAATGGCATGGTCTCTATGGCAACAGGTTTCTGATGGAGAGCTGCTGGTTACCTTTTTTTTTTTCAGACGAAATATTTCCCCAATCTCCTCCTCCCACACCCAACTCCTTGTTCACAGTCTGGCTAGCACGTCACCTGGCGTGACTCATTCACTGAGACGGTGGAATATCACTGGAGAAATTAGAACCAACACCTTGAACAAAACACCCCAATCAAGTGAATACAAAAGATGTAACACTAAAGACATCGGTCTAAGTTTGTTTAAGCGATTATTCAATGTGGGGGAGATAAAAAAAATATCTGCTAAGTAATGAGCAGCTTAGAAAAAAGAATGGGCCTGAGCTTTTCTTAGACTATAAAAGGTTTAGTTGGAAGAAATAGACCTATAAATGGCATTCAGCAGATTAGCACACACTGATTATATGACCTGACTTCCTCTGAATCCCTTCACTGTTCCCTCTACTGTTGATCTCATCCCCCTGCCATAATCATTGCTTCATATCAAATATTAAACATTCTGTGACCCTTGTCTGCATTACTTATGACCTCCTGTCACTTTTGCCTCTCTTCTCCCTTACTAACGCAGCATTAGGAAGATACAAAGGTACTGTATCATTCCTTCTTCCCCCGACCTCTTTCCTTACTATCCCCACTTGTATCACAGGAGTTTTTCTGATGTCACACATAACTCTGTACATGTTTCTGTCTCCAGTATGGGCGTCAGGGTTATGGATACCTCCTGGGTGTCTCGTAAGGGTTCATCCACCCTGGCGCGTAAGGCTTCCTCCACTCCTCCAGGCATGCAAGGCCCCGGCTCCCCTGCAGACACACTCATCCCCGAGCAGCCAGGCGAGCTCGCCATATCTCCGTCTGCCACACCTCCACTTGGAGAAAGAGTTTGGTAAGTCACAGTGGAGACCCTGGCCATGGCTTCTCCATGCATCGACCGTGTTCATTTTTAGTGTCATCATCATCATCACCATCATCTTGCACATGTTCTTGGCCTTGTTAACCATGCTTCCATTCATATGCAATGCTTCCATCTTTTTTTTGGAGTATCTCCCTCAACATGTTCATGTCGCATTCTGTTGCGAATTTGTTTTCAGACATCGCACATTCTTAGAGTTGTCTTTCGGTCCGTTTGTCGGGTCACTGTGGGTAAAATATACCAAAAAAACATTTTATTTTCAAATCTGAAGGATTTTAGTCCTAATACTGTATAAACAAGTTTTGTTTATCTTCGTGATGCTAAGCTTCAACCTGCTAGTTGTTGCGAGCATGCTAATCTATCCAATATCCCATTGTTGTGGCTTGGCTTTCTCAGCTTTGGTCGTGAATTATTTATTTTTCTGTTGACACGCAGACTGATTTCACAATTTCTTTGGTATCATTATCACAGTTAAACACATGAGTAATCATCTCATGGTCACTCTGCCTATGTGGCAGACAAGAAATATTATGGCTTCTGGCTTGGCTGTCTCCCCCCACCCATTTCCTGTGGCTCTTTCAGCCTTTGAAAGGGTTTTGTGTCTGTTTCACACTGCCCTGGGCTGACTGCAGGACCTGCGATACAAACAAGTCATATAGGATTAAGGCGGGTAGGGCTTCCATATCCAGCAGTGAGGAGAGTTTCAGTCATCAACTCAACTTGGTATTACTGAAAGCTGCAGACCAGCACTTTGGTTCCAGAGAAGGATCCTCACAGCTCTATGCAGTGTGCAGACACAAGGTGATCACAGAGGGAGTCCTACACACTATATCATTTTTTCTTTCACAATGAACCGTAATTTTCGTTGCTATTTCTTTGTGCTTGTCTTTGTATTTGCACTAAGCTGACTGTGTACCCACTGCCCACCGCAAGATGCAGTATTTTTTTTTTTGCCTATTGTTTTTGGCTTCGAACCGACTAACACACCTTAATCATCCAAACAGCTTATCCTATATCGCTCCAATGCGTTTCCCTGTTCAGTCAATAGAGCTGTTTCTTTTGTGCTGTCTATTCTCTTAATATCTACAGCTCAGACAACGTATCGCTCAATCGGCCGGACACCTCTCATGCC
>VUQR01011591.1:58083-74163 GCA_015108515.1 Hemichromis elongatus
TCTATCCCAAACCCCCACCCTGTGCTCGCCCTGTGGCACCAGGTCCAGAGTCCCAGCCGCCTGGCTCACCCCCACCCCCAATGCGCTGGTCTGGCTTCACTCCCCCTGTCCCTCCCCCTTCCTCTTCTTCTTCCTCCTCCTCCTCATCACTTGACATCAATTCAAACCCCAAACCTAGCTGTCTTCACTTCCCCAAACACAGCCCGCCTGGTGACATGTCGCATGCTCCCCCACAAGACACTAATGCTTCGCCCCTCTACATCAAAACCCCCTTGGTACTAACCCGTCATGACCAGAGCCTTGGCAACCCCCCTAGCCTCCCTTCATCCATGCCCCCGCCCCCGCCATGGGCTGCCTGTCCCTGTGCCAGAGAGAGAGGACCCCCCAGGCTGACTAGGTAAATACAACACACGCCTGGCCTCTATGGATGCATCACAGAGTGGCAGCTGTATTTCTCCCTTTTTTCTTTTTTTTTCTTCTTTTTTTTTTAACTCTCCCGTCAAATTGCATATCTCAGATTCTGTAACACACCGGTTGTCTCGGGATGCCTGTCAGCTGGGTTGCCTGGCAACCAAGGATGTTACTGGCTTATATAGCGCTCAGTTTGTTGCTTTTATTGAGTAGATGATAAATACATGAGGAATGGCTTCGAACTAGAATAGAAATGTATTTATTGTCAAGTCTGCTGCAGTTTTTCTACTAACCAGCTACAGCACATTAAAAAACCTCTTTTGTGTTTTTTAAAGAATTTTAAGAATTTATGAGATCAGTAAAATAGGAACCCTAAAAGTGCAGTACCTCCAGCTGGACCCAAAGTGCTGAGTTTTACAGTTTTGTTTCTGATAGTTTCTTGACTCGGAAGTCTTTGGTGTTACTACCAAACAGGATGGTGTGAATCATTACAGCAAATCTCTGTCAGTGGTTAGAACTTAGTTTTTAACACCTCTTTTTGTGATTTGGAAAGCTGATGACCTGTTGTTGGGAAGGCTTTGTTTGTTGAAGATGTACAACTCAAAAGAATACCAATGAGTTCCATTAGATGGCAACTTTAAATGGCACTTCTACCATTCTACAAAACTGGTGTTTTTTGTTTGTCTGTTTTTTTTTCTTGTTTGTGGGGGAAATATTCAAATGGGTCATGTAAAACAAAGTTTCTTATCAGATGTAAGCAATAGTTTTTTCTTGTTGTTCATGCAGTTTATTTAGATTCACTTGACTTTGGTTCATTTATGTACTCAGTTAAGACTTTGTCAGTCATATCTAGTTGCATGAAGTGTCTCTCATCTATTTTGAGTGTATTGTCACTGTCCAAAGACGCATTCAATCTGTATTTATGCTCTGTTGTTTACTAAAACTGGCAAAAGTTATAATAACCCAGCTGCATTTTTTCAATTGTTAATTACTCATGAAAATGAATGTCACATCCCAGTAACTGAGTTTCTCAGCATATATCCCGTCATTATACTGGTATTTCTCAATTACATTTTGAAGCTTTTGTGTTATTCTTTTCTATAGTGTAGTGGTTTACACATTTGCCAAGGAACACACCCATGGTTCATTTCAAGGGGGAGACAGAAATCCTCCGGGGCTTCATCAGGAAGGGCATCTGCTGTAAAAAAAACCTGCCAAATCAAATATGTAGAGCTACCTGCTGTGGCAGTCCTTTGTGAATAAGGAAACAGCCAGAAGTAGCTTTTGTTGCAGGGGGATTGAAAGCATCTGCATACATACAGAATGTTGTGCACTAAATTTTTTTTTTTAATTAAATTAATAATTAAAATAAAAATTATTGTTATTAAAAAAAAATAACAAACAGATTTTGAACTGCTTTCATTAAGATTAAAAAAATGTTGTTAACGGTGGAAGCAGTCGTGTATACGATGGTGATGATGGTGTAGTGGCTGTAAATAGTTGCACATGTGGACAAAACACTCACTGTTCATATGTTCACATACTAATATATACCTGTCCTTTTCAGTTCATTGAAGAGTAAAGAGCTTTCCCCTGTAATTGGACACAAAGCCGTCCAGGTTGCAGGTCCAACAGTGCCCCCCAGCAGTAGCCCTCAAAGCAGCAGCCAGTCTCCCCACTCCACAGAGCACAGTCCACACACCCTGCGAAAAGGTCAGTGCCTCAGTAAAATGTTCTTTCGTTGACACTGATGTTTTAAGTTTTAAACATGGCTTATTCATATTTCCACAGGAAACTTTAATTTGACTATGATGTGTGTTAACAGGTTCCAAGAAGTTGGCTCCCGTGCCTCCTAAGGTCCCCTACGGCCAGTCTGGAGGGATGTCTGACCAGTCCACAGGTCAGCCGTCACCAGTCAGCTTGTCCCCTACACCTCCTAGCACCCCTTCCCCTTATGGACTGGCATGTCCTCCAGGTCAAGTACCACCGTCCTCCCCTGGGCAGACCCCACTGGGTACACCCCACTCTCTTTCGTCCCCGCCTTCCCTGACGGGGACACTCACCAAGTCACGACCTGCCCCTAAGCCCAGGCAGAGACCCAGCCTGCCCCCTCCTCAGCCACCCATAGCCCCTCCGGGGCTAACTGGCCCACCTGTGGCCCCAGTTCCTCAGCCCATGGAGCAGGGCCTCCTGGATGGACTGTCTCCTGGGGAGAGCATGTCTACAGGTAAACAACAACCCTTGGCAACAACACCCCCACCGCCACCCCCACAGGTGGGGCTGCAGCGGCCCTCTCTCAGACTTGCTGTGGCTCTGTCCAATGGAGACGGTGGACGAGTGTAGGACTCTGTAGAACCTGTCACTGTAGACAAACCTGTCCCCTTTACTGACTGCTCCCAAACAAAAGTCTGAATGAATACGAGTTGCCTTTTAGACACAGATGCCTGAGAATGATAAGAAAATGTAAATATTAGCATTTCTTGTGCTACTGTAGTAAGGGAATCTCTTGACCAATGTATTCATTGCTTGTGTTATGTGATGATGTTTCTGGGTAACGTGTGGAAACATCAGAGAAGCATAGCTCGTCCTGCTTGTATGAAAGTTGCCATTAGATTCATCATGTGCTCTCTGTTTATCTGTGTTACCCAGACCCCCACTTGGCAGAGGTAGGTCAGAGGCTTACACAGTTCACACCAGTCTAGCATCTCTTACTGGGTAGCAGGAGTGGAAAC
Organism: Hemichromis elongatus; assembly: GCA_015108515.1. Taxonomy (NCBI): domain Eukaryota; kingdom Metazoa; phylum Chordata; class Actinopteri; order Cichliformes; family Cichlidae; genus Hemichromis; species Hemichromis elongatus. The sequence continues at coordinate 61,227 of VUQR01011591.1, forward strand.
CTAGCCAGACAAACCCAACGATAAAGCTACAATATGATGTTCTCAAACTGAGGTGCTCTGTCAATATATATACACCAGTGATTCTGTCACTTTGTTATATTTATCATTCTCTTGTTCCCCCTGCTACTATTGTGTACTTTGCAGCTGTGTGAGGCCAGGGATTCAGTGTGGGCTAAGTGTGAGGGGGACTTTTAGGGTAAGCCAGACCGCCCCCGCCCCATATACTCCATCTCACTGCCTGGCCTCGTACCATGGATGCCTCTGGGGTCTCCTGCAGCCTGCCTCAAACATACCTACCCTGTAATGCCCAATCATAATCCCCATCCTTTTTTTAGCAGGTTGGCTGTACTTTCCTTGCACTGTCTTCAACCAATAATGCACGGCTTAAGGACTTCCCAGAGTGCATCACACTGCGCTCACATTGCGATGCCATTGCTTACAACGGTTTCATCTTAAAGCCCCTTTCCTTTTGTTCCCCATTCCCAGCCCTATGCTGGCAGACATCTCCAACGCCCCTGCCACTAGTATCAGGGGGGCCACAGGTAACCCCCACTCCTCCTTTGGCAGGTTCATTGCTTTTTATAACCTCTGCTTCCTCTTACTACACTGCCACACTCCATCTCATTCCTACACAGGAGTAGCCATCAGTCTCTGTTTGGATCTGCTGCCTCCATTAAATGGAGCAGCACATAAGAGTATCTATATTTATAGCAAATACTACTTTAAGTCCTCCAGAGATCTCCATTCTTACTTTAAGCCCACTTGGTGTCTTGGTGCCATTTTCTTTCCAGAGAGTTCCACACACATCCTGTTGCCTCCTTGATGTTTATCTGTCCAATGTTGTAAACATGTAATTTGTCACTGTGCAGTCATTTTGACTTGTTATTGTATTTTATCTGACAGAATATCTGTTCTTCCTGTCTCAAAAGACACAAAAGGCTGTGACATGCTACACTAGCCTCTACCAAGTTTATTGACATGATTAGCACCACACTGACAACATCCCTGTGTAGAATGTAAAGCACACGTAATCTACTGATCCCTTCGATCATATGCCACTTACCATGAGTTCAGACTCAAAACAATTAATATTATTTCTGCTCTCTTTCATTTTTACACTCCATTTTCATTGTCACATTGCCCTCTCCTCCCCCTCTTCCTTTTCCCGGTGCTCATTATCGCCATTCCCACTATTCTGCTTGCCATACTCACCTTTCCCATCCTCACCATTAGATATCTTCAATTATGAAATCCCCTCCATCAATGTCAATCTGGACAGCCTCATCGATGAGTTCAGCGGTGCCCCCTGCAGGAGGTCCATGGCAGTGACAGATCCAGAGGGGGATGGTGTGCCTGAGGAGGAGCCCCAGAGCACCACTCTATGACCTATCACCCATAGGCATCCTTTTCAAGAACCCCTATGGCTGTACATACTCTTTAACTGTCTCCGCCAAGGCCCGATGGAAACACAAACTGGCTGCATCAGTGCCAACCAGAAAATGAACCCTCCCTCACATCTGCTACAGGCTGCAAAACTGAACTTTTCCAACTGCTTGCTAGTAAATTAGTGTGACTACTACTACCAAAAGAAAAAGAAAAATACAAAAAAAAAACACACACACCAAAATGCCATAGTGGAGGAACAGTTGCCTTTAGGAGGAAAGACTGGAATTTAGATGAGTATTGCATTAAAAAGATTTTTTTTTCTAATTTCTTTTTATAGCTTTGCTTTGTTGTTCAATGCAGTGGTCTGTATTTCTGTGTTTTCAATTTTCTTTTTGCCTTATTAGAACATGCAATCAAATTGCAATATGATATTTGCAAGTTGTATAATATTTGGTTAGGGAAACTCAGAGCCTGACATGGTTTGGAGCAAAGCCCATCCTCAGGGTGAAACGGAAACACGGAGCGAGAGCGTAGTCTGGTTTTATTGCTCACAGGGTATTCAAGCTTTGTGCACATTAGGAATATGCGGAGCCCCGGAGACAGGCTTTGCATGCCAGAGTAACATTTAACTTTTATTTTTTTCTTAGTGCCACTCCCCATTTTAAATTCCCCTCTTCTGCCACAAGTACAGCTGCAGTTGTGTCTGAAATTTACCTTTTGGTGAACTCACTTTAACTCACTTTATACCAGCACAGTATGAGAAGAATGTTATTGTAATTCAAGTTTTTGTACTTCTTGCATCCGTTAATTATTTAGGAAGAAAGCACCACGACGTGTTTGCATGACAAGCCAATATCAATCAACCTGCTTCTTACCAAGGGCCTGAGAATGGCAGTGCTTTATTTTGTGCGAGTGTTACTGTTGTTGTTCACACCGAAGAGTAACTTTAGATCCCACCCCAGTGCTGTAACAGTGTGATGATAACGGACGGATGACTACACTGCCTTTAGGTTCGTATGTCTTTCTCTTTTAACATTGTTTCAAGTGCTTCAGGTTCAGTGACCTTTGACCCCTTTGTGTAAATACAAAGACTGTACATAAACTGATGTATATAAGCTGAGAGGAAATCTATATGTAAAATGCATATCTTGAATATATAATAATGATATATGTGCTGATATTTATTGTGTAGAAACTGTAATGATTAAAAATTTGATGTTATTTTTGTCCCGACACACAATGAACAGGTTTACTGTAGAGTCAGAATTTTTTCACTTTAACACCAGGTAACTATGATGCTGCAGCAGAAATGCAGAATGTTTTTTTCTGCTTAAAGAAAAAAAATCAATTGTGGTCTTTCTAATTCTTCCTCCTTAGCTTTGACTTCAGGCATGCTAAAGGACGAAGGAGTTGCACACAGATGCCATCTTCTTTTTTGTTCGAGTAAATGATTTGTTTGCATGAGCCATTTAATGAACTTATAATGAGGACAAATTTATCCCCTTAAACTGCTGTTGTTAGTAGTAAAATTGGTACATGTTTAAATTTGAAATAATTGCCCTTTGCTGTTATTTTCAGACAATTAATCATTCAAATTTATCAGATGCTGCTGTGGTACTATAATTTCCTTCAAAGTTTCCGAGGACAATAACTTTGTAAGCTAAAGTGCAATTACAGTGTTTACTCATGCACGGGAGTCCAAAAAGTGGTCAAAGTCACCCTTCCCAAGCCTGCAGAAATAAGCCATTAATTTCATTTGAAAGCCTTTTTTATTATTATTATTTTATGTGTGAATTAATCTCTGCCAAAATGAATTCTAGATTATTCTCTCCCCAGAAGTAATCTATTGTATGCCTCAGTGTGTGTTCTTAATGGACTTTGTTTATGACGATTTTAGTGATGTTGATTATATTGATAGTTGTGGTAATTGTATGACAATTGCAAGTGCCCTCACACCGGTTGTTATTTTGGAACTATAGACATAATTAATGTGTGCTAGAAGATTTAATTTTCTGTGCTGGATCTATACATTTATACAAGGAGGCAGGTTTGTTTCTGAATGTGACTGACTCAGATCTCATATAGCAGGCTACCTGATTTCGTAATACCTTACAGGGCAAGTAATAGTATTGGGCGAAAGGTTGATTAGGTTCTTATGGCCCAGTACAGAAGCATAAATGCAACATTTTTTGTGAAACATAACTGGAACTTGGAGCCACCTAAAAGTTTGTAGTCATATATAGGTGTGGTTATTATGCTGCCAAAAAGGGGAAAAAAATCTATACCCTTCCCCATAACACAAACAAGTTTAAAAGAAATATAATTTACGACAGTAAAGTAACAGCAGATTTCAAGTGCATATTCATAGGTTGCACCAAAGTTGCATAAATTTATCATTCTAACTCATGTTGGCCTATATTTCCTAACTCATCTCATCACCAAGTAAGTTGAAAAAGTAAAGCCCAGTTTGTTTGCATTTTTTTTGTGTGTGCATATGTGGGTGTGTGTGTGTGTGTGTGTGTGTGCGTGCGTGCGTGGGTAACAGGGTGGTGTGAAAGATTAGCAAAAAAAAAAGTAAAATGTTTCATGCATGCGCTTTGATAGTGTTTTGATAATCCATGTTTTGTGTCAATCACAATTTTCTTTATGGATTGTAAGAAGGACCGTGATTAAACTCTAGGCCTGTAGATGGACTCTAGAGAATGTGGATCATTATGACATATGGTCCTTTGTGGGTTTCAGAGCAATACGGTGGAGGAGTAGACGTTGTCTGTGGATGTACTGCCTCCTTCTGCTTTCACTACTAATGTACAAAAAAAAAACCTGCTGCTTGTCAAGCCCACCCTTCCAACCCCCTCCTCTGCTTAGCATATCAAGTGGAACACAGTGTGTACTGTGAAGCCTACCTGCAATCCTTATCAGAATGTCAGAAAGAAATATATATTAAACTCTACATTTTTAATAATCTCACCTGGTTAATGTGGGTTTTATTTGACATCGACATACGACTTTATAAAGTGAGTATTTATAAAAGTTCCTTACCTGTTTACAATTTTAAGGTTCCTATTCAAGTTGTAATTGCAGCTTGAGGTTCTGAGTTTGAGACACGTCCATGTTAGCTTTTGTACTTTTCTAGTTTTGATGTTTGAATTTCTTAGCATTCCAATTTATTAATCTCAAATAACAGAATAATAAGAATCCACAGAATCAGAAAAACTGTTGACTGGTTTCTTTTTCCCCCCATACTTTGCTGTCTTGTCTGGCAGCTTTTGCAACCAGACTTGTTTCTTGGATCTGCCTATAGAACAAAACTTGTATAGTAAATTTAAAACCAAGTTTGTTTGTTTTGTTTGTTTTTCTTTTTTTAAAAGGGCCTATCAGTATATTAGTTGTTTCTTAGTTTTTACTTATACTTGGCTACAGTGCATATTTTTCTACTACATTATTCTATTAGAGCCCACCCCTGTGCTGTAACAGTTTGAACATAATGAATGGCAGCTGTGTTATCAAGAAAGAAATGGACACCATGCAAACTATGCACAACCACTCATCATCAACCAGCTGTAATTCTGGATTCTGTTGTGGTAATGGGTTAAAACTGAGAGGTAGCCCCTCCGACTCAATATTGCTATTTTAAATAACATGGCACCACTATTATTAACCAAGAAGAAAAATTTTGTATAAAACGACATGCAAAATATTACAAATGACAAAAAACATGTTTATTTCAGTAACAAGACATAAAAATAAGCTGATGGTTAGCTTTCGCATTCTTTCAGAGTGCTAGCTGTGCTAACAAGTCATAGCTAGCACTTTTTCATGTTATGGTCACTGCTCTGCTAGCTAAGTTAACTAGTGCTAAATTGCAAACAAAGTAAATAATTGTGATGCTAGTGAAAGTTAGATAATTCAAGTGTCGCCCACGGTTGAGTAGCAATTTAGTTATTTAGTTGTTTTTTTTAAGGATATAAGACTTTCAGAAGATGAAACAGATTGTGTTAACTGTGTGATTTCTAATGGTGATTTTAAAGGGGTTTTGTATTTGGTTAAGTTTACTTTCTAATATTTTTTGTTGTTGTTCAGATGATTGGGATGATATTGATGGCTAATGTTAGGACCCTGTTTGCCTGATGTTGGAGATAGAAGAGAATTTTTTTTGTTCACATCAACGTCACTTTTTCTGGTAAATGGACTGGTCTTACATAGCACTACTCTAACTGATCAGTGAAAGCCCTTCTTACTACAAGTCACATTTACCCAATCACAGACACAAACAAGCACTTTTTTTCTATACCTCACATTTACATACACATTCATGGATGCATTGGTGGGATCTTGGGTTTCAGTATCACAAAAATATTTCAACAATGTATAACAACCTCCCAACTGATAGACAACCCACTCAACACATTTGAGTGAGCGAAGCCAAATTTAAGCCCTTGGGGAGGTCATCTCTCTCCTTTTCAGTACTAATTTTGTTGACCAGTAACTTTCATCGTAGTTTTTGTAAATGACCTTTTTATTTCCTGACAAAAACAACATGATAACCTAATAAAAACAAGTGCACGAGGGCAAAAACTATCTAATGATCTAATTAAGAGAACTAATTAAGTTTTGTAGAAAGGCGGGACTCGTTTGAACCTGATCCAATCAAATGCAAACAGAACTTTATATTTAAATCAACTGAATCAAGTTTAGATTTAGGCTGCTATAATATTATAACACTTATATGACTAAAATTAGAGTAAAAATGAAAAAATTTAGATGCCTAAATGATGACTGACGCAAATTATGTTTTAGCCAAAGGACTATAATTAAATATATTATTTTAACTTGTTTAATTTATTTCTTCTTTTTGGGAGAGGGGATGGCGGTAGGGCCAATCAAGGATTACTGCCACCCTGTGCCACACGTTTATGCACGCCTCTGCTCCACCCACAGTTAAAAGTAAGCGGGTTGTCTAGAAGAGGAAGAACTTAAAAAGCTTCAACGGCTAAGCAGAGAGCTTGAAAACACACACAAACTACCCTTTAATGCTCTCGGTATTGAGTTCACAGTGGAAGTATGGCACTTCATAAGGACGAAAACCAGGACGACGGACCAGAATGCCCAGTATGTTACGAGTATCTTTCGGGGACCGAACGAACTTTAAGCTGCGGACACGTTTTCTGCCACGACTGTCTAGTCAAAACGCTGGTGACCATCAACAGCGATGGAAATATCAGAAACACGATCGTTTGCCCGATTTGCCGACATCTCACATTCATCGAAAAACAAAATAAAGCGCTGAAGTCACTCGCGGCCGGTAATGACCCGAAAGAGAGGCAGACCTTGAAGGTGCCTCTCCCTTCGCCGGTGGGACAGCAGCAGAGCGCACGGAGCGCCTCAGGAGACAATTTACCGACTGAAGTCTATTGTATCACTCGCTGCTTCAGAGGCTTGTTTCAGCGACAGAAGCGGATCAGCCCCTGCCAAAAGGGATCCCAGATATTCATCATAAGCGCCCAAGGGCGACCCATGACTGAAGCAGATGCACCCGGTGTTGTAATATCTGTGGGTCGCCCCCAGCGCAGGCGTAGGATTTGCACAACAACGGGGTGGTTGTTCTGTCTGCTCTCTTTGTTTGTTTTACTGGCAGTGACAGCTTCGGTGTTTCCCTGGATTGTACTAATGTAGCTCAGTGAGACGCATGCTTCGGTCAAAGTGCCGGTTTTGAATCATTTACTGACTTTTAAGGAAAGAAACGTGATTGGTTGTATTTAGTGTCTAGAATTACTGAAAATGGAGTGACGTGCTTTAGTTGGACTTGGGATTTTATCAGTTTCCTTCCTTGATTCTGGAAAAGTTACCGTAATACACGTCACTTGTCCTTTGGTGAGAATTGCCAAGCAAGTGGTTATCCTAGGAAAGCCTCAAACAGCAAAACCCTTTGTTCTCAGTCCTGTCTGACACGTTCAACCTGCTGGAGAACCACATATCACAGCCCATAGATGGTAAATCCAATAAAAGTGGACACAATAAAGTTACTGGACTGTTAAAAAGCTGAAGAAAACAACCACTTAGAGCAGCTAACTTGTGTTAGCTTGTTTGTTGTTCAACACCCTGTTTCCAAGCAGCAGAAAATACTTTTGTTTGTTAAGCCAAGCTGCACATTTAACCCCAATCTCAAGATTGTTTAGTTTGTCTGCATTTGTCCCAAAAAGAAAGTAAAAATGGTACATTCAGCATGAATTTGAGCTTGGCTTATTAATTTTTGCAGACAAAATTAGACAATAGAACTTAAAAAACTTGCATACTTGCAAATAATATATTAAAAACTACACTAAATTTAAGGTTAAACTTTTGAGCAAGATATTAAAACACCTATATATAATGCAGGTGGAGCCTCATGACAAATGGGAAGACACATTTTGACAATGAGCTGTGCCATTATCACCAACATCCTGTGAAAACTGTACACTCCTAGTTTCTGTTAGTCTGTGGGTTGGTTGTCCTGCTGAGCCAGTCCTACAAGTTACAACTCTCAGAGGGTTCTTTCTTTCAAATATCTTTACCTTCTTAATGGTATTAATCAAAAGTATTTGATTGAGGTTATCTTTTAGATTATATACCCCGTTATTGGCTTCCATGTTGACAGACTGAGAATAAAGTTGTGATTATACAAAAGACTAACAGCAAAAGAGAAATGGCCTCAAATTAGTGACAGTAAAAAGTGAAAATGTTTATACTGTGGGTGTTTTTTAGACATAAATTAAACCATGTGAGAGGTTAACTGTGTACACGTGTCTTTTTCTTGTTAATTATCAAAGGGAATCTGGAGCATCTGTTATATGATTCATGTAAAAACATCTTTAAATATTCTGAGCTACGATATCAGCCAAGGACACAAATCAGCATGTAATCAAAACTACACAGGCTACATAACTATATTTATTCCCATTAAGTATGGCTAGAAAGGGTCCAAAGATACAGAAATTTTAAAATAAAGACTACTTTGATGTATTTTTCTTCTCTGTTTTATATGCAAGTGTTCAAAGGTCATTGAACCTGAAGCACTTGATATAAACTTAAGAAAATCATTAAACCTTAAGTCAGTCCAGTCAATCATCAAACGGACACAGCACAGTTACTGCTCAGCGTGACTAACAAAAAAATATAAAGCATTAACCATTCTCAGCCTTTTCAGATGAACATTTTAGCTTGTCAGGAAAAAACATTATGGGCCTTTTTTTCCTCCTCAGTAACAGAAGAAGGTACAAACATTTCAATTAGAATAGTATTCCTCCCATACTTTTAAGTGGGTATATTAAAGAGAAATAATTAACATTGTACTCAAGTATTTAAAAGCTTTGATACCTTATTTGGAGATCTAGGTAAGCCACAGATCAGTATATAAACTAGATCCATCTGCAACATATACTGGATATGCTGTCCACCATAAAATATATTATTTCAGGTGCTTAAGGTAAGTATAGAAAAATACTTTTTTAACTTTAGAGGGACATTTCAATGCAGGATTTTTTATTTTTTAACTAGAAGTAAAGCAGCATATAATGAACAAAGTGCAGCAATATTTCATTAAAGGAAAATATATCTGCCATGCTAATAGGGCTTTGTAAGTTTTTGGCAATAATTATTCATTGAGAGATGCTTACACTCAAATCAAAAGTATTTTTTTATCCAAATGCTAAAGAATGAAAGAAAGGCTCGTAAAACAATAAAGGTATTTTTGAAGACAATCATTTAAAAGCAAAAATACAAATTATCAGTGTTTGTAAGTTGTTGTTTTTTTAGCGTAAGTGTGTGTCTGTGTGTAAAATACAAAATCTAGACACAAAGCACTTGCTGTAGTGGAAGTTTGCCAGTAGCGGAAATGGCAGGCAACATTTTATTAGCAACAAGTGCAACTTGTTGTGAGGCGCTTTTGTTGTCTGCATTAAACAATAAAAGAAACTTTAGTCTGGACAACAGTATTTATAGTTTAAAACAGGGGTAGGCGACTCCAGGTCTCAGGGCCAGGGTCCTGCAGGCTTTAGATGCGTCCTTGATCCAACACATTTACACGATTTCAACGGCTAAATGGCAACTGTCGAGGATATATAAATAAAATTAAAATGAATTAAATTGAATTTACCCAGAATACTGATGTATGCAATGCTATTTAAAACTTAGTAGAATATACTGTAATTTATGCACAGATATTTTGTTGCATCTGGGAGGTATAGTGTATTTGACTGAGTTTGGGGAGTTGTTCATTCATATCAGTACACATATGTGTCAGTGAATGACATACATGTACATACTGGTAAAGCAGGTTTCTCCTCAGTAAAGAAATTAACACATTTTGCTTTGGTCAGGTTTGACCTGTTTTGATATTTGACGGCAGCAAAAATAATCTGTTATTCTTTTAGCCTAAAATGAGACTATCCTGGGTCAGATTTAACCAGCATCTATTTAAAATCTTTTAATATCCAGTGAGTATTAAATGAAGGAAATGGAGACTTTAGATAAATCTTGAAACTTCTTTTCATTTATTTCTTTTTTCAATGAGTTCCTGCAGAGACATCTGCTGATCTTTTAAGGGTCATGGGTGAATTTACAAACAGTGTTGTTTAGAATCAACAGAGGTCACACAGAGGTTAGAGATGTGATTTAAAATAAGTGGCACAGTAGTAGAGTGGTTCGCATCAGTATTGTGATTTCTCTTAAATACCAGCAGGGTGCTTTCTCTGTAGACTTTTATGGTTTCTGTCCAGATTTCTGCATGAATGTAGGGTTAAAGTGTGCCTTATAGCTAAAAGAGCTAAAATAGTCATTAAGTCTAGAAAGGTGCTGTGTAAATGCCAGAACTGATTATGTGCCGATCTGTTGGCATTTGTACTTCCCACATGCAAGCACAATGTAAGAAAATACATTTAAGAAATACAATAAATCAGAATCTATTTATTCTTAAATAATAATAATAATAAAAATTATAGTAATTATTGTGTGACAATATTTGCTTCTTTTTTTTTTTTTTAATTGCCCTACTCTTGAAACCATTAACAATTAATCATTAACAGACAAGGCTTTACAAACATCCTAAACAGATCTGTAGTTCAAAATGTGAGGCATTCATTGGAGGAGTTTTAAGCCTAGTGTAGTTTGATGTGTATTAACTACACAAGGCTCACTAGTCAAAGTATCAAACATTGACTGATGCATTCAGTGCTCAGAATGCATCAGTCATCACGCATGAAGGTCAACGCCTCCTGGGTAGACCTTAATTTACTGCAAGTGTGTCAGGCGATTGACACTTGAAAATGAGATGTAGGCAGGCAGGACAAAAAATTCTGATGCCTTCATAGCTATGAATGGCAACCAGTATTTTGATCAGACAATCATAGCCAAAAGGATGTCTACAAATCAAGATTTCTTTGGCGTCAAAATGCATTCTTGTTGTATTGCTGGGATTATGGCACCCAGCTGAATCAATATTGAGTTTGTATGTAATTTTACTAAAACAATGTCTGACTCACTCTCTGTTCCTCTACAAAGTTGGACCACCATCTAGTAGGAGTTTTTGTGCTAGCTTGGCTTTTGGTAAACCATTGTAGAAGATGTCCTGGCTGCAGACTTCAGTGTCCATCGTCATTTCGCAAGAAAGATCTTGGGATACGAATATTTGCCCACAGCAAGAACAGTAAGATGACAGTAAGATTATGATTGGTGCTTTCAGAGATAAAAGCATGACTGATTATTGATCTCCATTTTATATTATTGAAAGCCATTTTAAGAAGAAAATAAATACAGAAAGGACTCATTGCTGTGCCCAAACAAGTAAAAGACAAAAGCAAAAGGACTTAAGAATGTTCAGTATGCCATAAATGTTTCTTCTCCAACTACTGAACATGTGCCATAAACATGACAGCCATAAAATTATGGCCCACAATCTCCAGTGTGCTCAAAATCTGTTGTTTTTTTTTGTGTGTTTTTTTTTTTGCAAGAAACACATTGTGATCTGTAGACATGCTCTCTGCAGCTTTAGCTCATCAAAACCCATAGCGTCAAAATAAAGCCAGCAAGGGTCAGAGACAAAACATGGAGGCCAGTTTGCTAACACTGACAATTGTAAGGCTCAGTCATGTTCACTAGTGCTTCAAGAGAGACCATAAGAAAGTCAATATCTACCTTTGCTAAGCCACAACTTATACTACCATCCATTTCTATTTAAGGTGAGAAGCAGACTAAAGAATGAGTCATATTATTGAAATTCAAAATAACCTTTGCACTTCAGACAAGTGAACAAACCTTCTTCACTAGTACTAAAGTCTCCTTTTTCATAACTTCCAGAATCAATATCATAGATTAAAGTAACAAACACTGAAGATAACCACCCAAAAACCACTAGTATGCTAGACTGAACACATGATCTGCAGACATGCCAGTGTTACTATTTAACTATGTGTACTGAATTGGGATTATGGAACTTTAAAAGAAACACAGCCAGGAGGAAACACAATGTCAAGTGTGCTTATCCTGGTAACTATCATCATACTGCACCAAAGTAAGCCCCCACCGCTGCTATATTACAGCCGTCAAGAGACAAGAAGCACCAGAGTCACTTGCAGCAGACATTCCTCATAAAGGACAGGAGTGTCTTTTCTATCAGTGTTGAAACCTTTGATGGTTTCAAACACAAAAGTTAGGGATGACATATATGTGTGATCTAATGGCCTTGCAGACATTGGAATTATTAAGAAATGAACATGTTATGTCGATTGTGCTCTAACAGTGTTTAATTAGAACTAACTAAAGATAAATAAACATGCGGGCTTCATCAAATTGCTCCGCTTATCTCACAGTACATCCTTAAGAACCACTGGTTCAACATAAATAAAGCTCTGTGCTGCTTGATTCCACTGCTGCTGAACTTTCAGCTGAAAATGATATTGATATTGATACAAATGTTTGCTCTGAATAACATTTAGTTGCCACTATATGCTTGCTATATGAGCTCAGCATTGAACATATCCTTTGGAAAGTGGTCTGCTGCTGATTCTCACAGTCTAGCTGTTTTCTGGCATTAAGCACCATGAGTTTCATGGTGCTAAGTAATTTTAAAAGATATGTCATGTCTAGGGCAGCACGGTGGCATGGTGGCTAGCACTGCTACCGCACAGCGAGAAGGTCCTGAGTTCAATTCCACCATCAGGCTGGGGTCTTTCTGTGTGGAGTTTGCATGTTCTCCCCGTGTTTGCGTGGGTTCTCTCCGGGTACTCCGGCTGTCCAAAGACATGCACTTTGTGGGGATAGGTTAATTGAAAAATCCAAATTGCCCGTGGGAGTGAATGTGAGTGCGAATGGTTGTTTGTCCCTGTGTGTTGGCCCTGCGACAGACTGGCGACCTGTCCAGGGCGTACCCCGCCTCTCGCCCCATGACAGCTGGGATAGGCTCCAGCACCCCCCGCGACCCTGAAAAGGATAAGCGAATGGATGGATGGATGTCATGTCTAATGTTGTAATTGTTGCATTGAACCGCTGGTAAACCCTTCTTAACCCGTTAGTTGTG
>VUQR01011592.1:0-15634 GCA_015108515.1 Hemichromis elongatus
CGCATATTGGATAACATCTCGGAGAGGCTGGATAACATCGGGGGGAGGCTCGCGGCTCTCCAGCGAGAGATAATGAGAGAGACCAGTGATGGACATTAGTTTAACTGTAAAAATTTGACATGCAGTTGGTCGCACTAAAGCAAGAAAACCATCATTATTTCCATTCGGCTGCCAGATCGGCGCCACCTGGGATCCCAAGGCTGGAGCTGAAACATAACAACAATTTCTCCCATGATAACAAACTGTGTTTAGACTCTTTGTTCCAACGCCTTCGTACGCTTATCTCCAAGGCCAAGACGGATGACGGATTCCTATCAGCCTACCTATCTGACCTGTGTCCCTATGTCCTATGTGATGTCTGTGTATGTATGGTCGGAAGGTTCCTTTGTAAGTGCGCATGCGCCAACTAGCATGCCGCCTGCTGTAACCCATAATTTCCTTCGGGATTAATAAAGTATATCTCATCTCATCTCATATGTGCTGCCAAGTGATCATTTATTGGACATACCTGAGCACTGTATCACAACCTTTTTTTCCTTAGTGCTATAAAGTTGATAAACACTCAGAGTTAATCAGTTAACAGCGATAACACTGAACGTCACCTGATAGAGAATAATTTAAATCAAATAAGTATATGGAGAAAACCCAGTGACTGAAGCAACGTGACTAATTTTAAAGATAAAACTTTTATTTAAATTCCAAAAATAATACAAGATAAGGCACTTACTTTAAATAATTTTGCAGCAATAGCATTTATCAAGAGTTACATGTGTAGTTGCATTTCTGTTTTTTCTGCACCATATTGGTGAATAAAACAGTGATATAAAATATCCTTTTAAAACTTTCTTTTCGTGAAATACGTGTTATTTGGTTAAAAAGACTGCATTACAAATATCAACTAAAAATCCAAAAATGAATATAAAAAAGTACTATAAACAAGTTGCATTAATTAATATGATTAAAATGATGTATAATTAATATGAGAACTTTCCTTTTATTACAATTAGAATTTTTTGTTAAATCTTAAAGGCAAAATACACATTGAATCTATTATTGCAGTATTCTGATGGTTGATGGCTGGTTGTATTTATACAGTAATATCTCCATTTGAGTTTTTCACAATCTGGTAGAAACTTCGGCTTCATCTGGAAGAGACTCTTGGTTTTCACTGACACTTTCACCTTCAGCTCCTTCACTCAGTAGAGCTGCCATTGTTGCAATAGTTGCATTGGGATCCAATAGTTTCACCAAAGGCACATTCACGCCTCTCCCCTGAAAGATTAGATTCTGCAGAGTCATAGCCTGCATGGAGTCAATTCCTAAGGATGAAAGAGGTAAATCGTCTTTCAGCTCTCTCTGCTCCATGCCAATGGTCTCACTAAGTAGAGAGACAACATAGTCCTTTGGTGGGACATAGTCAGCTTGTTTAGTTTGAGAATAAGTCTCTTTAGATTTTTGAAAGGCTGCCTCAACTAGTGCAGAAAGGCGCATAGTCAAGGCTTTATTTTGGGAGAGGATGTTGTATCTGATGTTTCTGAAGTGAAACCTGCAAACAGCTTGCTGGGGTCGGTTGAGCACAAGGCATTGCTCCAAGCTTTGATAAATTTCAGCCACATCTAAAATCATCATTCCCTTTGCCTCCAGAAAACGCTGGAAATGTTCTTTGTTCAAGAGCAGACCAAGGTTCAGAGCTCCCCAGTTTATAGACTGTCCAGGCAAGCTGAGTTTGCGCCTATATTGACAGAACAGATCGAGAAACGTATTGGCTGCTGCATAGTTTGTTTGCGATGCGTTTCCCAGGAAAGCAGAGATGGAGGAGTAACATACAAAGTAATCCAATGGACAGTGCTTTGTTGCATAGTGCAAATTCAGGACACCATTTACTTTTGGTCTGAAAACCTTCTCGTACAGAGATCTGTTAAGGGTCTCAATCAGCCCATCATGCAAGACTACTGCACTGTGAAACACACCTCTGATTGGACAACCAGGGAACTTCTTGCTGATGACATTGATGACTTTGTGCACATTCTCAGAAACAGATATGTCACACTCCATGCTGGTGATACTGTTTCCACACTGTTTCTCCACATTGTTGATTTCTTCTTGGACTTGTGGTGTGGGCTTGCTTCTGGAGAGAATGACAATGTACTCACCACCTCTTTGTGAGATGAATTTAACAGTCTCATAACCCAAACCAGAAAGACCACCTGCCACTACATACACAGACCTCTTTCGAAAAAGCCGTTTTTTTGTTGGGAGAAGTGGAATCTCAGATAGTGTACTGCTAACATCATTTTCTAGCGCTACAACAGCCAATTTCTTGGACCTGAAATATGAGTCTGGTTTTGCTGAATCAATGCTTTTTCTTTCAGATTTTGCACTCTGAAAGGTAAAGCTTTCAAGAGCCAATTTCCCATTAAAGTTTAAGGACTTCAGCCAGTGATAAAGGTATGGCCTATGTGTTCTCAGGAATCCCTTTTGAAAAATGACGGGAATCTGAATTGTCTGTACATGAACACCTTCCTTTACACTTTGGATCACTTCCTCTATGACTATATCCTGCTTCTGAGATTCACATACGATTACAACATGTTGTAAACCTGGAAAGTTGCAAATTTTAGCAATTAGGGATTCATCAAATGGAGGCAGGATCACAACTGCACCCAACTGACTGGCACCTACAAAAGTCCTATTGCACTGTGTATCAACATTCACATTCCAGCCTGATTTGCAAGCGCTAAGTGCCAAGACTTTCACCAGTGCAGAATCAGGGACAGAGCATATGATTCTTAAAATACGCCTTGCTCCGAGCAAGGCTCGATGCAGGATTTCCCATGCTAGCACAAAGTAGGAAACGCAGGGTGTTTTTTTGAGGAACGGGAACCTTTTGGTGCTGTAGCACACTTCCTGTGGCACTCTGATTTTACTTGCTGCCTCCACAGGATAACAGGAAGCAACATGTTCTCCCACTTTAAATTTCCTTACATCTTTTCCAACTGCTGTGATAGTTCCGCTGAAATCAAGAGCGAGCAACTTGTGTTTTTGAGAGGAGTGCTTGTTCCAATACAGTGTTTTGCCGAATTTTAGATTTGAAGTGCTGACTGGGAAATAGTCGGATGAATGAACACATATTTTATTGGGCTGGATTTCAATGAACGTATCACTGATTGGCTCAGCCTCCTCGTCAGAGCGAATGGAACTCAGTTGTGTAATTTCATGGGCATCAGTTGTCAGAAAAATGCAATGTTCAGATGTTGTAGATGCATAAATGCCCACTTTTTTGTCAGTGATTTCTAGTGGGGTGCGCACAATGGAAGGTTTCAAAACCTGTCCGTCTTTTAACACCAGTTCTGGGTGCTTGCTGCATGGGTATGACCTAAGGACATCAGACAGAGCTGCAATGTCATCAGCAGAGATCCTGCTTATATCAATCAGCTGAAAAGAAAGATCTGGTATCTCTGCAGCGAACGATCGTGTCATACCAACAAGAGCAAAACCTGAACTTATGTGGTCTACTGTGATGTCAGATGAACGGTAAGTTATTGCTCTGACTGATTTTGGGAAGTGAATTCGCTTTAGCTCAACAACTATTTGGCGGAAAATCTCACAGCAGTCAGCCAGATTCTGCAGGATGATATCAGCTGGCCGTGACGTGAGGTCTTCTTTGCCCCATAAAAATAAGACCTCATCAAAGTTTTCTCTTATATCTGTAATTTTAAGATTTGCCAAAAGAGAAGGGAAACCATTGCTCAAGATGTCCTTTGCATGTGTGAGGGGAATGTAAGTAGATGCTGAGTCCAAATGTTTTTTTAGACCATCAGCAATCCCTAAAGTATCACAGAACACCAAAGCCTTTGGAGGAGGAGTAGGAATGTGATCATTTGGGATAACATTGAAGGCATTGTGGTAGAAGTACTCATCTACCACATGAGAATGATTGCCTAGGTACTTGATTATGACATTTTTGACCTCAACCAATACTCTGCCTTCCTTGTCCGCAAAGCACCCACAAACCCCAAAGTGATCAGTGCCCACATCAGTTGCTCTCAGATAAATAGTCATCTCATTTTGCAAAGGTTCAAACACTGTAAGACTTCCTATTTTGGCAGGAAATCCTGGCCTTCCAGCAAAGATATGTTCTACCGCAACTGGGAGAAGCTGCATCAGATAATCCAGCAAGACAGGATGAATGCAGTAGTCATGCAAATGAGACTGAAGTTCTTCTGGAACTGAGACATTTGCAAAAGCCTCCTTCAGATCATCTCCATAGTGCACATCCTTTTTATTCTGGAAGATGTCTCCATACTGAAAACCTCCTTGAGAGAGATACCCATAAAACTCCTGAAAGCTCACTACAGATGTGCATCGTTTGTAGATGGAGCTTAGTGAAATGCACTGCTCCTCAATCAACCTCTCTTTCTTTGAAACCACAGTGCCTGATGCATAAACTACAGATGGGGAGTGAATGGTGAATCTGGTTTCCCTCTCTGCTTGTTCTAGTTTCACTTTTATTTCAGGTGGATTCTGTGTTAAAACAAATGGACTGTGAAAATTGACACTGAGCTGCAGTGAACTGAGAGGTACTTTTGGTTTAGCACTGGCCATGCATGCAGCTAAACCAAGCTCAGCATAGAAAGCACCAGGGATGATGGGTACATCATTATGCTTGTGCTCTTTCAAGTAAAAAGAAGAATCAGACTTTAGATCACAAGTGAAAATGTTGCTTTCACTTCCTGTCTGACACAGCACAGGATGATTGCTTGCTGTGTTATTCTGTGCTGCCCCAATGATAACATCCCTGTCTGAGCAGTCAAATTGATATTTAGGTAAAGGCAGAGGTACTGTCTCATAGCCTTTATAGAAGACGTTCCAATCTACTTGAATGCCGAGTTCAAACAGTTTAGAAACAACAGACATGACTGACTCGTGATCTCTTTCTGGTTGCACGGAGGCAAGGACAGCCGTGTCATTTCCCAGAGATTCCATAATGTTTCTCTGCAGCGCCCTTCTTGGACCTATCTCAACAAAAACTGTGTTCTTCTTCCCCCTAGATGCTGACTGTACTGCCTGCTCAAAAGCAACCGGCTCACGAATGTTTCTAGCCCAGTATTCACCTGTGCTGAAATCTCCCTTTTGGATGTCCTTGCCTGTCACTGTTGAGAACAACTCTGTGTCAAGATCATTCACCTGTAAGACACCGATTGTTTCCACAATTTCTGGTAGAATTGGGTCCATCATGTGGCTGTGATAAGCAGCAGGGACATCCAGCACACGAAGAAACAGATGCTGACTATTGGCCGCGGTGCTTAGCTCCTGATGGAAGCGCTCAATTGCATCTGCATCACCTGAAAGGGTGCAGGATTGTGGGCTGTTATATGCAGCAAGGCATATTTTACCAGAGTAAGGAGGGAGCAGTGAAGATACCTCTGATACAGCCATGTTGCTGATCACAAGCATCTTTCCCCCGGTGACTTTTCTCTGGAGAGTGCTGCGGAAATATATGACTTTTACAGCATCCTCCAGAGACAAGAGACCAGAGCAGTGAGCGGCAGCCACTTCACCAACAGAGTGTCCAAGAATTGCATCAGCTTTGACTCCCCAGTGCCTGAGCAAGGTGGTAATCCCAACCTGGATAGCAAAGAGGAGAGGTTGGACAACATCTGGGTTTCTGAAGTCACTACTCTCAAATTCGCTCTGAAGCGCATCCAGGATGTTTAGAGGACTCAGCTTTTGGAAAAGTTCCTTAATTTCTTTGATCTTTTCTCTGAATATAGGCTCGTTTTTTAGTAGCTGCTTGCACATACCATGGTAGGTGACACCATTTCCACAGAAGACAAACACTAACCTTGGATCTGAGAAGGCAAGATTTATATTTTTGCCCACAGTAGCAATTAGCTTCTCTTTTAGATCCACCACAGAAGATACTGCAATGGCCTTTCTGTATTTATGTTTTTGGTGGGTTCTTCTGCAAGCTGATGTGTAGAGGAAAGAATCTAGGTTAAATTTGTTTTCTGCTTGTAGCTGATTGATGGTGTCTTCAATCATCATGGTAAGTGATTTTGAAGAATTTGCAGATATGACAAAATACTTGACTTGCTTCTCATCACACGTTTGCTTAGAATATGGCTGGATGTGCTGTTTGACAATGGCATGTGCATTTGTTCCCCCAAAGCCAAAGTTGTTAACTCCTGCAACTCTTGCACTAGAGGATTCCCATTTTTCTGCTTCCTTAGGAATTTTAATGTTCAGTGCTGTGGTGTCTACACTGGAAGTCTTATCACTGTAGAACACTGAAGGAACAATGATCTCATGCTTCATCATCAGGAGAACCTTAATGAGTCCAGCTACTCCAGCAGCAGATTCCGTGTGTCCAATATTGCTCTTCACCGAGCCGATCCAGAGTGTGTTTGAACCGGGAGGTCTAGATTTAGCAATGACGTTTGAAATGCTTCCTGCCTCTGTTGGGTCTCCAGCTGGTGTTCCAGTCCCATGTGCTTCTATGTACTGGACATTTGCAAGGTCAGACTCTGAATAGATCCTGCGGAGAAGCTCCTCTTGCTGTGTCATGGATGGTTTGGTGATTGGAGTGACAGAGCGGCCATCTTGGTTTACAGCAGTTTTGCTGATTATACCCCAGATACGGTCATGGTCTTGAAGAGCCTGTCAACCAACAAAAAGATTAAAAGTGAAACATGAATAAAAGTGTGTATTTTTAAAGAATATTTCGCACCGGAGTGAAACATATTTGAACTTTAGCTTATAGTTACATTTATATAGCCTAGACTGCACTGATGTGAGTTGTCCAGCTGTTGAGATAAATACTGCAGAGATTTCAACTTTGTCTTAAATAAAATTTAACTTTCTATATTTTGCGTAAAGCTATGAACAAAATATAGAAAGTTCTTTTAACTTCTTTCTTTTTCACAAGGGATTGGCACAGCGGATGGATCCATATTTTTGATTTGGCACAGTTATTTTTTTCACATGCCCTTCAAGATGTAATCGCACATGTGTCTCCTCACATTTTAGGAATTTTTTTTAACCACTGCACTATGAAGCCACTTGTAAAGCTACAAAAAATAAATTTGAAAATATCCTCTATACAAGCTGTTTCCCTAAAACTAAACTATGTGTGGAAAAAACTGTTTAAGCAACTGGAATTAAAATTAAATGCCAAAACAAACTGTTGGAGACAGTTTTTACTGCGCTAAGCAACCAGGTCAATCACATTCGATGGAAAGTTAGTTCATTTGGTCACTGCAGTAAATTGCAATTGATCACTGAATGTGAAAAAAGTTAAAGGGATTCATTGGTGTGTTTTTAGCTCATCCTTGTGATGGCAAGATGTCCATCGCCCATCTGTCTGCCCCTCCATAATTCACAAGGATTGCAACTCCCCCTAGAATATTGCTCAGGATTTAGTGAAACTAGATTAACTGTAATGAATATGACTGTTTGCGAGCCTCTTGAACTTCCCAGTAGATTTTAGTTATCATTAGTTTGTGCAACAGAGCCAACTAATGACAAGAAAACTGAGAACTTACTTTCTGTACTCCATGTATTAATCTATGAATTGTGATGGATCATCAGCTGGTTGAGCTACTGCATCACCAACGTCTGGCACTTTGGTAAACTGTCCATTTAATGTATAAATTCCTGAACTATTTCACATTTTGAAATAAGGTAAACTGATAGTGTAACACCATCATTAATCTGCATATGCTGACCTTTTTCAGTGGCTTTAGGAGAACTACTCCGCATCCCTCCCCTCTGCCATATCCATCTGCTCTGCTGGAAAAAGGCTTGCTTGTTCCATCAGGTGAAATCATTTTGGCTTTGCTGAGCGCAACAAATACTCTTGGCTCAAGGACGCAGCTGACCCCTCCACAGACAGCCATTTCACAATCGCCTGATAAGATAAAACAGCGTATAAATCCAACTAATTAAACGATAACGCCGCTTTGTAAATAAATACGCTACTACAGAATTATTTACTACCAGTTACTCTATTGATGATTAATCTAAAGTTATCTATGCTGGACAGACCTTGTTTCATTGATTGACAGGCGAGATGAAGAGCCACAAGTGATGAAGAACAGGCACAGTCTATGGACAGCGAGGGTCCAGTGAAGTTGAAGACATAGGAGACTCTGTTTGCTGCAATACTCATGGCAAGCCCTGTGCCAGTCCAGTGGTTGATCACACTTGGGTGCACATGTGCAGCATTTGTTTCATAATCCCTGTTCATTATTCCTATAGAGAAACATAAAACACACGGGTCATGTCAGTAGTTCTGTTTTGGATCAAGCAACCACCTGATTGGTGTTGCTGTAGCTCAGGTGGTAGAGCAGATCAGATACTGATAGGAAGGTTGGTGGTTTGATCCCTGGCTCCCCCTAGTCTGCATTCCAAATATCCTTGGGCAAGATACTAACCCTCCAATGCATCCATCGGAGTGTGAATGTTAGCTAAACAGCACTAAAGTATAGAAGAAAGTGACTGGGTGAATGAGGCATGTATAAAGCGCTGTGAGTACTCTGGAAGAGTAGAAAAGCGTTATATAAGAATCAGTCCATTTACCAACCATTATTGTAACACAAAACAATAAAAACACGAGACAAGCTTTTAGTGCCTTACCAAAAAACACTCCTGTTCTGGTCCCACTTGCTTTTTCCATTGGAATTCCAGCATTTTCTAAAGCCCTGTAGACACACTGAAGGAGCTGTTTTTGCTGTGGATCCATTTGTTCCACCTCACTGTCACTGATGCCGAAAAACCTGTGGTCGAATTCATTAAACCTAGAAATATAAATAAATTAGAAGGTCAGATTCAGGCAATGAGATGCACTAATTATGTCTTAAATTCTTCCACCTTAGATTCCTTCTCATGCATATTTACATGCATCACACTGTTGCATTTACAGTGTGATGCATGTTAAGAGTCTAAAGATGTAAAGCTGTTTCTATTATAATCAGTTCCTTTTTTTTTGGTTTGTCCACAATTTCAGTGCCATACCAAAAGAAAGGAAACTAAAGCAAATGAAGGGTACATTTGCAGCCTAAATCCAAGGAGCTAAAGACAAAACACTGCAGTTTGGTAAAACACCATAAAAAAGAATACCCACAATCACTGTAAAAATAAAGTACATTGTCTTTTTATTCCGAAGTTTTACATATCTGGACATGATAAATATAATTTGGTCCAGGTCACAAAAATAAGTCAATATAACCTAAAGTAACCTACAATGGATGGCATGGTGTAACCATGAATTTCAGCTCCAGACCTCAAACAGACTGAACCTGCAAACCTCAATAAACTGAAACAACATTGCAAAGATGGGTTGGCCAAATTCCTCCGCAATAAAGTGTATGACTGATAAAGTCATGCGGAAAATGTTAAGATATTGCTGCTAAAGTTGATTCTATAAGCTATTGAATTATAGGGCGTACTCAGGTTTTCACATGCCGCTTCTGCATTTTGGCTCAATTTGAATAAAATCCATAATGACACAATGTAATATGTCATGTTTTGTAGTTCATCTGAGGTTGTGCTTGCCCAAATTTAAGACCCAATATAACTGGATGATTTTTATTATTTTCTGATATCTAAAAACTTAAAACTTTTTTTCTTATCATAACTGTATCCATCAGTGCTGTGTCTCATGTAACTGCCTTAATGATCATCTGCTACGTTTATGACTGAAGGTGACTAAACACTAAATTGCCTATATTTTATGATTAGTATATAAGACAGTTGTTCATTGTCAATGTTCAACAAGTAGTTCAGTGAGTTCACTGTAAGTGGGTTATCTTGTTATTTGTATTTCAAAATTATACACAGCCAGCAGGTAATGTACAGTCTGTGACATCACCAGCAATGTATATACAACACAGTGAGTCCATTAGGTCCTCTTCCATCCCAATGGATTACAGCATAACTGAAATTTTATTATCATTCCCTGAAAGTCCTTTTTTGAGCACTTGTATGCTCCATGAATTGGTCTCCCAGGGTGAAAATTTTTTTGTGGAGTTTGAATGTAAGATCCCAGGGAATCTGGTTGAGAACATTCAGCAGGAAAAGCCTAAACTGACTAATTTTTCTGCAGTTTTCAAGCAGGAACAAAACCACCGGAATCAACTGCTAGATTTGCCTCCCTACAGAGTGGTAGGTTAAAGTAATCTAAAATGAAGCTAAAAGCTAAAAGAAAGTTAAGAAATGAACTCCTGTTTTTGAAGATAAAACAGGTGTGTTTTTATCTAATACAACATGGATTTGATAAGAAAAATGTGTGACATGATTAAATGGAACCATCTATCATCAATTATTTTATAAGTATTAAT
The DNA here is from genome assembly GCA_015108515.1 of Hemichromis elongatus. Taxonomy (NCBI): domain Eukaryota; kingdom Metazoa; phylum Chordata; class Actinopteri; order Cichliformes; family Cichlidae; genus Hemichromis; species Hemichromis elongatus. The sequence goes on from VUQR01011592.1 coordinate 10,341, forward strand.
AGGACCTTTATACATATGTAAACAGACTCATTTCCATGGAACATTGTTTAAGTAATGCAGGTTTATCATGTTAAAAAGATAAATTATCATGATTTAAGAAATCCATTTATGTTACTATATTTGACTAGTTCAGTGTTTGGAGCACTATTTCATTTTCAAAAGGGCAAAAAACAAAACCGTCTTTAGAAAAGTGTCAAAATAGTATGTCTCTGTTTTATTACAAATTAGGAGCAGCAGTGTAATGTCATTAAGCAACATTTTGTTTAGCTGGAACATTGCTAATCAAAGGCTTATATGACTGTATTGATAGGCACATATTTGTAAAACTGATAAGCAGATCCAAACGAGATAAAGGACCATACCCATCGATGAGAGCGGCCTTGGCTGTGCGGGATTTACCCGGTTTGTTGTCATCAGGATCATACCAGCTGCTTAAGTCAAATCTTTCTCTGGGAATTGGCACAGAGCAGTTTCTCCCCTTCACCAGAACCTTCCAGAAATTGTCAAGCCCCTCTCCTTTTTTGGGAGAAGACACATAGAAATTATTACTTTCAAACTTTTGTAACTATACCGATAGATTTTTCTCTGTTCTTAATGTAATGTACAGTTTCTGCCTCTGTATGTCATCATTTATGTCTTTTTAAGAATCTATTAGATTTAGCCCAGCGATGGCCTCCTTCAGCTCATCAGCAAATTTTTTGGGCTCTCCAGTGAACAGCTACCCAATTCAAGTACGACACTTGGAATCAAATCTACTGTGGTGGTACACGGATGCAAAAATACAAAAATGTCATTGTGTAAATGCTTTTGGATCTGACTATACACTATGTGAGGCCAAAAAATCAAATCAGGTAGTAAAATTATATCAAACGCACGAAACATAAACATCTCAGAAGTTCCTCACCCCCTGGAAAATTGCATCCAATTCCCACCACTGCAATGCTGTCTTCAGTTTCTTCCATTATGACAGAAAATCACTGAAAAAAAAAATAAAAAAATAAAAACATAAATCTTTAGTGTGTCAACATGCCATCACCATCGCAGCAGACCAGAAGAAAGTGGAGCGAGTTATTGAGCAAAACAGTGTAATTAGTCCAGTTTAGTCATGCACCATTGTATCCTTACCTCCATCCTGTTGGCAGTTACCCTCACTGATGGTATCGCTGCTGGATGCCGTTCTTATAGCCAGCTTCCTTTCTTTATTAAACATGAATGATTCATGGTATACGTGGCCATGGAGATGAAGGACTTCAGTGCGCACCTTTATGGTGCCTCGCAAACGATTAGACCAGGTTTAATGGGCAAGTCAATATGTTATATAATAGTGTGGCCCTATAAGACATTTTTTAACCAACCCATATTGTTAAAATAGGCGAGTAAATGAAAAGTAAGTGTAATCTATATTAAAATGTACATGCCACAGTATGTTAAGTGATTGTACATAACTTTGTTGATTTCTTGATTAGATAAGTTAAGGTCACAGTAGATGTTCAAAGCCAAGAATGTCAATGAGTAAAAATATCTCTAAGGAAACTTCTGTGCTTAAAAAAATAGTTTCTAATAATAACACAGAACAAATAACTTACTTATTAGTTGGATGTCTGATAACATTCTGTATATTAAAGTTCCTGTAGTGCACTTAAAATGTTGATTATAAATTTATAAAAATATAAATAAATGGTTGATCTAAATATGAAATTTTAGGTTAAACACTGAATCACTGATTGATTAATAATACTTAAATACTTTAACATAATTAAGTCATTGATTTTTTCCCCAAGAGCTTGATCTATGAATTGAATTTTAAAGCAACATAAGGAACAATAGAGTGATTTTCTAGGTTAGTGTTATCATTTTATTGCTATTGTCAAGACTCTGCAGCCCCGCAGAATTACAAGGTAGAATCCGAACCAGCAAGCATTGTCTTATAACCCTCTCTTTATGTTTAAATAAATGGTTTTATTAACTTGATCAAAATATTTCCAGGTCTTCACGTAACAGAACTTTTAGTATTTTAGTACACAGAAACAAAGACATTTATAAGTTATTATTAGATGATGAATAATGTGTCTGTCTCAGTAATAATAATAATGAGTTGAAGTAATTAAGGTTAAAGTAATGTACCGTGTGTGAGCTCAGGATTCACACTGGTTTAACCTTTAGCCTGTCCAGTGTTTAATTTGAAATTTTGATTTAGTTTTAGTCATAATTAAGGCATTACATTTTTTTTAGTTGTAGTCGACTTAGAATCATAAGATGATAGCGGAATAAATCTAAAGTGGACTCATTTGACCAAAATAAAAAGTGTAAAAATTTGTCTGTTTTTACCTGCAGGAGCTGCTCCGTTTTATTTGCATTGACATACGAAATGTGTCTGTACGTGTGCTCTTCTCCTTCTTCCAAATGTTGATATTTTATCGCTTTTCCGTGAGAAGATGGGAATAAATAACCCCCTCCACCCACGTTTCCCGTGAACATCATCATCATGCCGGTCCAACCTTTCTGCATAAGGAAATTACTTCTGATTGGATCACTTCCAAACATGCCCCACCTTTCTACACAACTTAATTTGTTCTGATTTGATCTAAATTTTATTATTTAACAAAACGGTTAATTATATAGTTTTCATCCTTTTTTTGTCCAAAAAAAGGTCGTTGATGAAAACTATGACGACAATTATTGGTCAAGAAAAAAACATTTATTTTCACAGTATCAGAGATGAAAGCATAACAGCCATAAGGATTTAAATATATTTTATTGAAAGTGAAAATGAAAAAGCAAATTTTTAGTTTAACTTATAACCACATATAACCATTAAACTTTAAGCGTTACCATGAAAGCCTCACACACAGTAAACAGGTTGCTGTAAATTTTACAACAACTTACTGGCAGATGGGTGTAATTGTCTGTAAAAGGAACCTTACTGTAAACACTTTTTACATCCTACTGACTTTCTATAAATTTGCTGTGACTGAATTTAACAGTAATTTACATTCACAGTAGTTACTGCAATTTTTATTTTTTGCTGTTTATCTACAATGAAGTAACTGTAACTTTTATTTACAGTAATTTTACTGCGAAGAAAATGACAGAAACGGCTGTTTGTAGCCACCAATTATACTTATTAATATTAAGTCAAAATGAATGACACAAGATCTGTTTATTGCAAAAGATGAGACTATAAATACAAAGATGTAGCAGGAAACATCGCAAATGTAGGACTTGCACTTGTGTTTCCCACAAATGTTATACCCCCCTCACTTAGTTAATTCATTCTAATTTGTTTACTTTTAGATTATTATTATTATTTATTTATTTTACATGGTGCAAATTTAATTTAATGTGTTCACATTAACATAGTGCAATTTGGATTCACAAATTGACCTTATACATAGTTTTAGACTGTGGGAGGAAGCTCTATCTTCTGTTACTAACAGGTGATAGAGGTGATATTTTCAATATGGTTATAGTTATCTTGAACTGTGAACCATGCAAAGGTACTCCTGTGAAGTCCAAGAATAAAAATATAGAGATAAAATTTTATTTTTATTCACCTGTTTATAAGTGCTACACATTTCTTCAGAACACCACCAGCTGCAGTCAGTTTTATTACCAAATCTCCTTTGAGAGCTTATATTGATTTTGTTTACTGATGTGACAATACTTATTATGTCTCTGGGCAACAAAGCTATGACACGTCATTTATGGATTAATGAGGCTGTGAAATATAATATTGGAGATAACCCAATTAGCCAAAGCTATTTTTGAAAGCAGACAGAAACAAATGAATGGTGTCCACGAGTCAAGTTTAATATCAGAAAGTAAAAAGAAATATTTTTTAGATGTAAACAAGACTGCAGTTAGTCTGTTATTAATCATTGTGCATAGTGTCCAAATAATTACAAACCCTGTATCAATTATTGATAAAAAAAAAACGTAAGCTTCTTTTAATTTTTATAAAACAGGATTATAAGCTTTCCACTGATTTTACACTACTCTACTCACAGTGTAGTTACCAATGTGTGAGTCACAGGCAAATGTGGCCATAATAAATTCTTTCCAAGGAACCACTAAAAAGTCAAAACTGTGCAATGTGCAGAATAAAGTTTTACAGCTTTGTTGTTGAGATAAAAATGAAGTGTTTAATGATTGGCGTGCCCTATAGGTGTTCAGGCAATAATGCAGAAAACAGGTCAAAGCATCAGCATCAGCACACAAGGAGTGTTGGAAAAAATCTAAAACTGGAAGCTAATTCAGATAATGACAGCTGGACATTTTTACCTCGCAGGCAATATTAGTAAAATCATCAGGTATTGAAGAAACAATATACTTCCAGGATTTCATTTTCAGTTCTGAATGTCTCAGTCCCACGTTAAAGAGAGCAAACTGCAGCTCAGCTCCCACAGCTTCTCCGCCACGTTGTCGTCTTTGGCAGCCGCAGAGCAGTTAGCAGGAGCGCAGTCACTGTAAGCAACAATGTATCGCATGAGCACTTTGTTCACTTGTGTAACACGAACATTTTATGGGTGGTAACATCTACTGAGCAGATAACACTCTGCTTGTCAGTTACCGGTTACTTAAAGACTATATTTCAACATTAACAGCGATTGCTTTTTTCTAAATTTGTACGCTAGCAAGCGTGAAGAACGTCCAATGAATCGAACGTTTGCCTTTAAAAATGTTTTAGGAACTGATTATTCAGTTGTAGCCAAACTGTAGAATAATCTACACTTTTTATTTATTTAACAAAATAAAAAAAAATACAATGATGCAGTTTTTAAATACGTTCTGTTCTCTGTTGCATTTAAATCATTCATTTTGCTTCCTACTTTCTTTAATAGAGAGAAGCTATTATTTCATATATTTTGTCTGCAAATCTGTGTTTTCTTTTCATTAGCTGACCTGACAAAGCCTAAAACCCCAGTCAGAGATAACAGATATCGGCGATGGTTATAAACACTTTGTTTTAGCATCTGTGCACACCAACATAAAACCTGGTGTTTGGCTCCTCTCCACAAAATGATCCCTATGAGTACCACCTACTCAAGATGTTATCAGATAACGACCATAAAAAGGTGATAAAAATGCACAAAGAAGTTAAAAACAAAACAAAACAACAACAGTAAAATGTTACACTGTTCCAAATAAAAGAAACAAGAAAAAAAAAACTGCCAATCTTGAGATTTAGTGCATAGATTGGCAAAGTGGACATTTTAATTTTAGTCAATTCATTTTACACTGAGTGTGCTCTCCTTTAGATATTAAAGGTAATAGTCCAAAAAACCCCCCCCAAT
>VUQR01011592.1:20015-38508 GCA_015108515.1 Hemichromis elongatus
AAGGGGGGGAAAAAAAAAAGAAAAAAAAGGGGGGGGGGGGGGGGGGGGGGGGGGGGGGGGGGGGGTAAGACTTTTGCATAGTACTGTGGGTCAGAGTGGTTTAAAGCTGCTGCCTACTACTCTGTGAGTCATTTAGGACAGCGGTCCCCAACCCCTGGGCCACAGACCCCTGGTCCCTGAGTCACAGACCCCTGGTCCCTGAGTCGTTCGGTACCGGCTCGCAAGAGTTGAGCATCAGATGTGAAATTTATGGTTTTAAGGGTTTTTATCGTTAACTCAGTTTTTCCCATGTTGTAGTTGTGTGTCTTACTTTGAAAGAAATATTTACGCGTTACCATAGCGACCAGAGAGCATTAAGGGCTCTCTGGACTGCAGTTTATTGACTCCATTTAAAAACTTTCAAGTTTCAATGCATGTTTATGGAGGCAGGAGGACTGAATTTTCAACCAGTTTTCGTGCGCCTCCGTTTGTGTTTTACTTCATATAGAATTTTCTAATTTCTTTCACCCCATTTGAAGAAATCATTTATAATGTCCTGGGACTTGCTAACTGTTTTGGATAAAACTTCATTTGTCAAATCTCCGTCCCAAAAACAAAAAGTCCCGAGAAGGAATAGACTGTAATACGTGACTGAGGCATGATTTTATTTACCCAGGTGATTGACACCGATCTGCATCTCAAAACCATCTGCTGTTTTCCCGTAGGGACAGACCATTACACCTGCGTTGTTGATGAGGATGTTCAGTTTTGGCTCGTCTGTAGAAAAAAAAGTTAAAGAAAAAAATAAAAGGTGGGCGGGGCAGGGGGGCGTTAAAAATATGCAACCTTTAAAGTGTGTTCTTTCGGACGTTTGTTAAAGCAGAGAATCATTTTACCTTTGTTGATGGCTTCAGCAAATTCTCGTATGGATTTGCTGTCTGACAAATCAAGTTTCATGCAAACAACATTTTCGTTGCCTGAGCTTTCTATGATTTCTTTCACGGCTGCGTTTGCTTTCTCCATGTCTCTGCATGCTATGATGATCTTTTCTGCCCCTACAAAGCAAAATAAAAGAGGGGAGTTAAAACAACCCACGCTCTGAATGCATGCACAGCCAAAATACATAAAAGCAAGGTGCTCAGTGGGCGAAGAGCACCCTCTTATGACAAAATGTGCACATTGCATCTTTCATAACTTGAGAAACTTTTAATGTGGACAGAAAGAATAAGACCAATACTCACTTAACATATCAGAAACAACCACATTTCTCCATAAGAACAAACACAAAAAAGAGTGAAAGTAATCTGTCTGAGGTACCCAAAGGCACATATAGTCATAGAGTCACTGCAAAAGCAAGAATGTTTTTAAAAAATGCAAAACTACCAGTAAACAAGCAGTACCAGAGTATGTCTAGCAAAGAAACACATTGTATGGTGATGTCTATGGGGTTCACAGTCAGGCAGTCAGATATGACTAATCAGTGACCACAAAGGATTTGTTAATATTATGTTGTTTCATCCAGTTATTTAACCTCTGTAAATTTGGGACTGTTTATAAGAATTCTGAAAGTTAAAGTTTTTTTTATAAAACGCCACAAACTACAAAACTCGTGTCACTGCCCAAAGAATTCTAGAACCAACTTTACATCCTCAGTCAATTATAAAAAGATCTTAAAATACAGTGGATCATTCAGATCAAACAACACATGCCATATTACACTCTCGTTATTTAACAAAACTAAGCCAAGTACTGCGAGAAAAGTCCATTTGATAGCTTGTGGCACCACGTTTAGCAGGAATAACGTGAAGTAATTGTTTCAAGTATCAGTCTCTCATATTGTTGTTGACACATGCTGGTGCATTTTTCTCTACAACATTGCATTAGGTCATTGAAGTTTGGATGCATTTATTCATGCACAGTTTTCAATCAAGTTAACGACTTTGACTGGGCCACTGCAACACCTTGGCTCTTTTCTTTTGCAGCCATTCTGCTCGAGTTTTGGTGCTGTGCTCGGGATCATTGTTCTGTTGCATGACAGACTTTTGGCCAAGTTTGAGCTGTCAGACAAATAGTGTCACATTTGACTTTAGAATATTTTGGGTACTCTAGATGAGCTCATGGTCGACTCAATAACAACAATGTGCCCAGGTCCTGTGGCTGCAAAACCCAAATCATTACACCTCCACCACCGTGCTTTACAGTAGCCATGAGGTGTAGGTGATAATATTCTGCTTTTACCAAATGTGGCATTGTGCATTATTGTTAATCACTGGTCAACATTTGTTCCAATACTTGCAAAAGACATTGTTCTAGAAGTCTTGTTTCTTCAGATAAAACTTTTAAACCTAATCTGTGCTGCTATGTTCTTTTTAGAGGGAACAGTTTTTCTCCAACCAGGCAACCCTTCCAGGCAAGCCACACTTGTTCAGTCTTTTTCTGACATTTAACATTTAACAGCTGACTGAGGTTTGTACAGTCTGCGATGTAGCTCTTGGGCGTTTTGCAATTTTTCTGACTGTTGCATGAATTTGGGGTTAATTTCCTGGAACATCAACTCCTGAGAAAATTGGCAACTGTCCTGATTTTTTTTTTTTTAAATAATCTTTCTCAGTAGAGAATAATGCCCTTTTAATCCTTCCCAGATTAAAATGTTTATTAGACACTGTTGTTGACACGAAAAGCACACAATTGCTCATTTCTGGGCAGAACCTTATTTGTGTAATTGTCCTGTTACACAACATTCCAAAGTTCAACCATGTGCACATACTTTTTTAAAAATAATAAATGCATTAATACTGCTGTCTGCTATGTTACTGGCTCATTAGATATTTTCTTGAAAAAGCACTTGAACAGGTGTAACTGAAAGCATAGCCCTTTGTATGAAAACACTTTAATTATAAGAGTGAATGGCTTTGTGTAACTCATACTTTTGTTCTGACAAAACAACACAATTTCATAAAATGACTGTAAAAAGGCCGACTTATATAAGTGGAAAAAAATTCAGTTTCTTATTGTTGAATAATTGTCCATTGTTCTTTTAATTCAGACACATTAACACATTACTTCACGCGCATTTTGTCCTTGTATTTGACTTTAAAACTAAAGAAAACTTTACTACCAAACAAGAACTGTGCCCAAAGACACTGAATCAGGAACTGGTTCCAAATTGTTCCATTACTCAGCAACTTTTCCTGACAGTTGCATGTTGCACAATAATGATACCGACATCATAGGAGTGGAGGATTGGCACGCCTGAGTCATGCTCAAAATTTACATAGCACAATAGAACTTGTGTTAGCCTTCCTTATAATTTACCTCCAGAGGAATCAATTCTGGCATATCGGTGCTTAAATAAACTGTTTTTATCATAACCATTTTCTTGATGGCATGGCATGGTTACTATGCTTGGTTGCTGTAGGGAGGGGTGGAGCAGTGTGTTTGGGCGAGCAGTGCCTGATGGGGAGGGTGGTACACATGCTGGACATGACTAACTTCTCTTTTTACCTGCAGGACCTGAGATGATCGTGACAAGATGCTCAGCAGTGAGCCGGGCACAAAGAAGCACAGGAGTGTACATGTATGTGGACCTTAGCAATCAACCACATAGGGCAACTAGGGTAAGAGGCAGGGTAAACCCTGGACAGGCCATTTCCAAACAAATCTTGTATGTATCTATGATCTTTATTGCTGATCCAATTTAGGCTTATGAGGAAACGGGGCGAGAGCCATGCCTTGCCCTGGATGGATTTATGTTCAACAGATGACCAGAAACAAACATCCATCCATCCTCTTAACCAAATTCACGTCCGCACCTGCACCCAATTTAAAGGCACCAGAGTGTGCAGTGGCTCCAGCTGTGGCCTCACAACAAGAAGGTCCTTACCTTTCGGTGTGGGGTTTGCAGAAGTTTCCTCCAAGGTTTACTTCATTGCATTCGTTTATATTTGCATCTAAATTCAACATTTCCTGCTATTTTTTCCTTTTTCCTCCTAACTTAAGAAAGGTTTAAAATTTCATGATTTCAGTCAGACGAACCTCTCTTTGCCAGATCAATGGCAGTTTCTTTGCCGATGCCAGTGTTTGCTCCAGTGATGACAACAACTTTTCCTTCCAGCTTTACATCACAAGACCAGCTGGGCCGGAAGAGATTTCTGGGATGTTAAGAAACCAGACAAAAATTATCAGCAACACGGGAGTGACATGACAAAACACGCAGTTACACAATTGTAACTTAACAGAAAGCTCTTTCAACCTTCAAGCACCCGTGGCAAAGAAAGCTTATTAAAAAATAATCAAGCCAATAACTTATTAATAAATAACCCGATCTATGAGTGATTTATTTATCGATGATGTAACCTTAACCCACACTCCAAAACTTTTACACTGCGGGTTTGAGGTTCATGTAAAGTCTGCTTACCTTAAAGACTGCATATCTCTGGATTACAGAAGTCACAGAGCCTCAAGTACTTCATGAAAACCACCAAACAGTCTGATTCACCTCCACTCGAAGCCCAACATTTTCATAGAAAGTCCCTATGGATAAAAAAATAGCAAGGCGGAAATGTCAAAGTGTAGAAATACTTGACAAGCTGGATTTTAAACCAATCAACTGTTAGGCCACCGGGTGGACGAAAAAGCTGATTGGTTAACGTGAAACTTTGAGTCTCACCCCCTAAAAGGTGTGCTCGATTTGTAAAAGCGGGCTGCAGGCACGGGTGGGCAGGTCCGAGGAAGGAAATTGAAACTGTTATTCTATTTTTCTTTTCTTAAGGCTCTAAAAGAATCTCAGTTTATTCACCCCTCCTAGAGTTGGGATATTCGGTCAGTTCTTGCGCAATCTTGATGACAACGGCTTATTATAACTACTACTACTACTAATAATACTACTAATAATAATACTAATGATAATAATAATAACAGTCTTTTATAGCAGCACATTTTACTTCTCTACATAAGCTTTCTAATGTTATTTTAGTTAGTTTTAGTTTTTGTTATTTAGTTTTTTGTCTCTTATTTTCAGTCCAGTCCTGATTGGTTGAGCAAGCTGACAATGACTTATGAATCAGGCACCAAATTTATTAACTAATTTTTTAATTTTTTCTTTGGGCACTTTGTTTGAAAGTTTTATCTATCTATCTATCTATCTATCTATCTATCTATCTATCTATCTATCTATATATATATATATATATATATATATATATATATATATATATAAAATAAATTTGTCCATGATGTGTTAAAGTATCATGGACAAATTTATGAGTCTGTTTAACTCACCACACCCACCAAAAACTGACGCAGAACCTGAGAAATGACTGGTCAATGACTGGTCTGGTGCCATTTCTATCTCTTGTCTTATATCCCCTTGTGTCAAGTTAGCTGTAATTCCTCAGTGTTTAGCCTTTAGTTCTGGTTCTCATTGGTTTTCTCTGTGTTTAGTTCTTAGTTTTACTGATTCTTAGTTGTTTAATATTCTGTTCCTAGTTTTGGTTTCCATGTTTCCTCTGTGTTCCCATGGCTTGTGTATAGTTTTTTATCTGTCTGCAATCCAGTTTCCTATCCTGTTTTCTTTCTCTTGATTGTCCACATCTGTGTTCTCATCTGTTTCCCATCCCTAGTGATGGGCAAAACCAGGCCTGAAACACATCTCACGAGTGACACCTGCTGGCCAATTTGGCTATCGCCACATCTTGAAAATGTTTTTCTGTGAAATAACAACTCAGGCAAACCCTGCTAAATTCCAAACAAAGCTACTTATTATACCAGACCGTTATTAATTATGATCATCACATGTTTTGGAGAAATCCCCGCACAAACAAGGAAGGAAAAATGTGACAGTGTTAAAGACAGTAATCTGTGACTCAGTCATCACTGAAATTCTGTATTTGTTAACATTCATGTTGCTCACCATAAATCTATTCATAGAGTAAAACATACAGAGAAAAGACTGCTGTGTCTACTGTAAAATTTACATAGGGTTATGGCTTTTTTGTGCTCAGCTGGCTTCATTTTGTTGCCCACAGCCCTCAAAATTGGATGTATTTGTTGAAGTTTCCTGGGAATTAACATCCGTCACATTTTCTGACCAAAAGAATAATCCATTTCACGCACATCTTTAAAAAAAAGTCTCTGCTGATCAACCTCTAACCATGCGGAAACTTCACTTCTGTGGATTTTACTCTGAAAACTTGTCTAAGAGCGTTCAGGCTGTGTTGAAAAATAAAGGTATATACATTTGTAATGTAATATTTTAAATTGATGATCACCTGCTAAACGTCTAATTTTTCCTCAGTCAAAGACAATGAAGAGTTGAGCTGGCCTTATATGTCATTGAAGTACGACAAAGCATCTCATGTCTCTCGCTAATTGTATAGCCTTTAAAAAGATATTTAACCTTTTAACACTGACGTTTTTAAAAATGACTGCAGGGAGTAGTCATTTCTACATAACAAGCAAAAGTGCTGCATATGTGTTGACCAGCAGGTGGCACCATGTGGCCATCTTTCACCCTGAAACTGAGGCTGCTGTGCTTTGACGGCTCTGTGTTGCTGTGTTATGTCTGCAGACAGATTAACAGACTCGTATTTGGGTAAATCATGCCCTTGGCTGAGATTGCTTTCTTCTGATAAATCCTTTGTGGATATCCCCATTTTCCAGCAAGACACTATGAATGGCTCATTCATACACTACAGTCGTTACTGCAATGATACAGTGTACTAGCAGTGCAGCCAGAAGGTCAATAGAACAGGAAACATTGTTGCGGTCATCAGCTGATTGTGCATAAGCAAACATTTCCTTCCCATTTCTCTGCAGGATCAGTCAGCAAAGCGCGTGCAAGTGTGTTGTCCATTCTCTCACTCATGTTGAAGGGACACAAGTCTGTTTAACAGTCAAACAACAAAAAGCAAGTCCTTAAAAATAGTTAAATCTAATGGTGAAGGTTTGTGCACTTGGGCTCAGGTGAGGCAGCGCGTCTATGGTAGGGGTATATCTCCAGAAAATGATTGTAAATCAGCCGTGTCAGGAAAGAACATGTGCAGCAAAAGCACCCAGTCATATGTTCATGCGAACTTGATCTAGGCTGATTAGAAAGCACTCGGGAGTCCAAATCCACTTTGCTTGCACTTACACTGATTACCACCCTTCTTTAAGGTAAGGCAGTGAAGTGGCTGTTAGCAGGACCTTATTAGTTTTGCATTTGCTGCATAACAGATTTATTCATGTTGCATTAAATTAAATCGATTTGTAATACCTAAACAACTGAAAACACAAAGTTTGCAAAATACATATCAGATTCTATTCTACGAACTTTCATTCATTTTATTGTATTTTTGTGACAAACTGAAAATGTCTGTGCTTATTTGTTTGTTCTTTCCTTGTCATCTTTCTCTTGTCTGTTTGCTGTTTTTGTTAACAGGACACTCTTTTGTTTTTAGTCATAACAGTTTACCTAATCCTTTGCTGGCGTCCCATTAGCAGTCTCCCAGAAACCAAAGACAATGGAGAGGCAAAAGGATGCCCTGGATAAACTATGAGAACAATCCAATAGTTATAATGGGACTATTAACTTTACTTTGGCAGATGGAAAGCAAAAGGATGCAGACTTTTATTTTTATCCACAGGGCAAAAATCTAGAAATAAGTGGGATTTTATCTACTACTGATAAGTCTGAGCAACAAATACATTACAAATATATATTTTTTTAATATTAAAACAGTCAAGATATAATGAGACTGCTGCTGTAGCATTACATTTCAGATGATCAAGCTAATTTCAATATCAGACAAATATATCCTGAGTAAATACATAAATGATGATTTCATCAATTCCCTATGAAAAAAGTAGCCCCACCCCCAAGTTGTTAAATGGTGAAAGCTGAAAACAAAAGCATAGAGATACACATGGAGACACATGGAGGCAGACATTAAATGCAAAACATATTAATAACCATCCTCATATTTAAAATTCTGGTAGTTTGTCAAGTTATTTTTCAGCCTTTGAAAATAGGAGACTGAACATCAAAATGACTATAAAACCCCTTGAATTAAAGGGTCTGCACTTTGATCACATGTTGTGGTCCTGTATAGAGACAAAACTACAAAAACTGCCTTTGTCTAAAAAAGATGGGCATAACTTATATCTAACTATAATTGAGTAAATACAGTGCTACCTTTCAAAACTACAAAACTACAAAAAAAAAACATAACATTATTTTTGCTGCCAAAAAAAAAAGGGCCTGACCCATCGAGGTATGGACTCCACTAGAGTCTTAAAGATGTGCTGCGGTATCTGGAACCAAGTTGTTGGAAGCAGAGCCTTGTTTCTCCAGCACATCCAACAGATGCTCAATTGAATTGAAATTCAGGGAATTTGGATGGCAAGCTAACACCTCAAACTCATTGTTGTACTCCTCAAATCATTCCTTACCCATTTTTGCATTGTGGCAGAGCGCATTATGCTGCTGAAAGAGGTTACAGCCATCAGGGGATACTGTGTAAGCGTGTACATGGTCTGCATTAATGCTTAGGTTGGTGGAACATGTCAAAGTAAGGTCCACGTGGATTGCAGGAGACAAGGTTTCAAAGCAGAACATTACCCAAAGCATCACACTGCTTCAGCCAGCTCGCCTGCTTCCAATAGCACACCCTGGTGTCAGGTGTTCCCCAGTAAGGCAACACACACATACACCATTTTCCCTCCTTCTAGGACAAACTGTTCACTTTCTAAATTTTTTATATCACCCACCAACAGGTGCATAATTAAGCAATGACCAATGTTATTAACATCGCCTGTAAGTGAGCATGATGTTATGCCTGAGCAGTGTACGTCCTATCAGTGTAAACGCAGGGATGGACAGAGAGTTCATCTGTACAAACAAACAAACAAAAAACTCTTCTTGGACACTATTGGGACTATTAACAACATCCAAAATAAATGTATAAATATGGACAGCTCCATAAAATGGCAAGCACAAAATCCCACTTTATTGTAAGTAGTGCAGCCACTGACAGTCACAACAAAATAAAACAGGCAATGAGTTTTTTAAAAAGCCCATGCAGACATGGAGAAGAAAGTCCAGATGACAGGGGGGGAAAACTAAACATTAACAAACATGACAGAGGAGATCTTACAAAGAAAAATAAAACTAGAATCCATGTCAAGCCCCAGATTATGACCTTTCATAACTATGGAGGAAAAAACTACCAGAAGCAAAGCTGGCAGAGCCACAGCCCTGATGTTTACATTATAACAATATCTTTCCAAGGTCACATCTCACTGGCTCCCCTGACACACCCACACAGGCGGCCAACAGTCTGGCTTAAACACTGCTCTCATCTACAAAACTTCAAATTATCTGAAGCAGTGGGATGATTTACATCTTCAAGTCTCCCCATCGCCTGCCACCACCTTTACTGGTTTGCCTATCACTCACGCAGTTTAGTTTAGGTCTTTTTTATTTTCGTCTGCGTCCGCCACAATGCCTCTGTTTTGGCTTTCGGAATGCCTCAGCCTCCTTCACCTCTTGATATGTTACGTAACTCTCAAACTGTGCCATTCATCAGCTTAAATCATTCCTCCCAACTGATCCAAATCTCCAAGCTGTAATGCTTTCTTTTCAACTGCTGTGCAATTTTGTTGAGATACCAATCTATTCCTTCATAATTAGCCTTTCTTTTATGTTATAACAGAGATCTTGATGACAGACCCCTTCATGTTACCCCTGCTGTGCTGTTGACTGAAACACACCGAAGCATTTTAGCTCCACCACACCAGTTTCCTTGATAACTCGGCTCTTGAATTTTTTTTCTCATGGTTTTTGTTTTGTTTTCTCTTATGAAGTCAAACTCTAAGTTCATATGATGGTTGTTCTAATCTTTAATCCTTAGAAGAATGTAAACTGTTTCCTGCCCAGTGGACCAACTTGATACAACATGTTTGTGGAGAGAAAAATAGAAGGAAAAATCCTTATAAGCCTAAATCAGTTTTTTTTTTTTTTTTTTTTTAAATTAACCAGGTCACATCTAAGTTGTCATTGGTGATGACCCCAACATTAACTCTATGCTTTGCAAAAAAAATTTCTGTAGTAGATAGTGGAAAAATAGCAACTTTACTCTCATCTCATTCGTTGTCTATAACTTACTTACTGTAGTCTAGTACAAATGGCTTTGGAGGAGGTCTTCATCAGTAGCCAACGCTATAAAACAATGAAAATACTGTTACAAGTTTAAAATTTATGTCATACTTGACATTATTCCAATGTCACTATTCTATCCAATGGGCCAGATTGGAGTCTTTGCCGGGCCTATTCTGGCCCTGAGGCCTTATGTTTGACACCCTGTTCTAGCATAATCGCCAGATAATTGGTGTGCATTCTATAGAGATGGATTTGCATGCAGCCCTCCAAAAAATTACCAATATTTATCTTGGAATGGTGAATGAAGTCACACATACATCGAATGGTCATTGGTTGTGGAGAGTAAGTGGAAGTGTAGTGGAACAGAGAAGAAAGAAACATCAGAGTTTCCCCATGTCTATTATGACTGCATGCAAGTATGTCTGTGTAGGTTGCATACCCATAAATAATAATAATAATACTAAAAATAACAGTATAAAGCATGGAAGAGAAGCCAATGTGTAAGTGGTTTAAACTTGAGTTCTATCTGAAGCTGAGCTGCGGTTGCAAACAAACTTTGTAATTTGTTAAATTGTATTATATTAATAAAACTTGTGTACTTGAGTAGTGAATGTACAATTCATGCTCAGCCTGAGACCAGTCTGCTTTTTGTGCTCTTGACTTGTCAGCTTTTGTGCTCAGAGGCTAAATTTAAAGGTAAAGGTCACCTACTTTTTTCATATGAATACATTTAGATCTGTTATAATGATTAGATTCTGCTGAAAATGGAATTATCAACACTGAAGGAAGATACATGTTTTCTTTATAACAGCCTACACATCCTTTTAAATATAAATAGAGTATGCTGGTAATTTCCACAGTGTGACTCACAACGAGTCAACATCCTGTCATGGTCAGTAGCATCACTGTGAAGTGTAACTTTTCGACAGATTACACAAACGCAAACAAACAAACATGTTTAATTCTTTGTTTGCAAAATTCAAAATACATTACATTGGCCAAAGTATTAGCTCTTCTTCCTTCACACGCAGAGGAATTTGTATGACATCCCATTGTTAATACTTTTTATTTTGTCAATCCAACTTTTGCACTTAAAACAACTTCAGCTCTTCCGGTAGGAACTTTACACAAGGTTTAGGAGTGTTTATGGGAATTTTTGACCATTTTTCTTGAAGTACATTTGTAAGGTCAGACATGAAAGGCTGGCTCACAGTCTAATCCATCCCAAAGGTGTTCTATCAGGTTTAGGCCAGGACTCTGTGCAGGCCAGTCAAGTTATTCCACACCAAACTTGCTCATCCATGTGTTTGTGCACTTGTGCACAGTCATGTTGGAGCATTAAGGGGTCATTCCCAAACTGTTCCTATAAAGGTAGGAACATGAAATTGTCCAAAATGTCTCAGCATGCTAAAGTATTTAGAGTTCCTTTCACTGAAACTAAGTGACCGGGCCTAACTGCTGAAAAACAACCCCACACTAAAATCCCCCCTAAGCTAGACATGACACAGAGCAATCAGACAATTACCGTTTCCCTGGCAACCGCCAAACCGAGACACATCCATTGGACTACCAGATGGAGAAGCGTGATTTGTCACTCCAAGAAAACTTGTCTCTGCTGCTTTAGAGTCCTTACACCTCTGCATCCAACACTTTGCATCGTGTTTGGCGACATGAGGATTGGATGCAGCTGCTCTGCCTTGGAAACCCATTCCATGAAGATCTCTAAGCGCTGTTCATAAGCTAATCTGAAGGTGACATGAGGTTTGGACCTCTGAGTGACTCTGCAGAAAGTTGGAGACCTCTGTGCCTCAGAATCTGCTGACCCCGCTCTGAGACTTTACATGACCTACCACTTTGTGACTGAGTTGCTGTCATTCCCAATGACTTCCAGTTAACTGAGGAATATTTAGTATGAGAAAATTTCATGACTGGACTTGCTGCATGCAGGTGCTTGATTTTTCTTTTTGTTTTTCTTTTTTTACACCCGTAGCCATTGGTTAAAACACTTGAATAATATGATTTTGATTGGTGAGTGAATACATCGAGTAACATGCTGTATGCGTCCCCTCCTCCTGCTATCTAGCATACCAGTTTCTTATATCTGCAGATGCAAGAAAGGCTGTACTAATTGCTTTTCCCTTTTGATCATTTGCCTTTTCATCTTCATGACATCCTGCATCTCGCAGCAAAGCCTCACTGTGTGGCACAAACCTAGGTGACAAAGAACAGCATCATGGTGTTCCAACATGTACCTAGCATCATCAGTGTCTTCTGCTGTGCTCATCAATGACACAATTTAAGATAAATGCAAGATGGGAGATGGCACAGTTGGGAATTTATGTTGTGTTCCCTTTGAAGGTGAACAGACAGTCATTAGGGCTCTGTCATGAGCCCCAGGAAACAGGCGTGCAGTGCTATTTATAGAGTTGTCTCAAGGAGCCAGTAGTGTACTGCAGAGCTGCATAAGTGAGCTCATCTGGGGACAAGGGTGTCATGTTTTAATGGATACTTTGAAACATTTTTACTGGTGAGAGACACAGCATATAGGGCAGGTGAAAGTCTGCAAATATTTTTTAGACATTTTTTGGGGAGTATTTAGTGGATTCTATTGCAGAGATTATGACGTTTTGAAGTCTTTTCTCCTCAACACACACCATGCTTTATAGCTAGCCGAACTTCAACTAACCTCTAGAAGGAACTGAAATATTCCCACATTGCTGACATTCCCATTTTAGAACATAAGCAAAAAGAAGAAAATTGTCAGCTCATTGCATTGCCCCTCATCTTTAAGCTGCTCAAGCTGCAAGTAGGTCACGCAGCATTGGGAGCATTCTGAATTCCACAAGGCTGCTCCAAATCACCAAACACAGATAGAAATCTCATTGCTTCTTAGACTTTCAATGACTTCCACTGGGGTGTTGTACTGCTGCTATAATCCCACCACTGTGTGGGTGAAAAAGAACCATTTTCTGTGCTTTTTCACATATAAACAGAAGCAGAGCCTGTGCTGTCTTTGCATGGTCTTAGCTTATGACACATTTATACACCATGTCATCCTAGATGCTACTACACATCAACAGCAATACATCACACTCAGTCCCCCGGCAGTTGTGTGACTGGTTTCTGCCAAAGCCACAGTAAGAAATTTAAAAGGTCTATCATCCGATCCCTTTGATGCACCAGTGACCTTGGCAAGATTTCCCTTTCTGTTTGTATGTGGAGGCACCAGACCCTAGTGGCCACAAGTTGGAGAGTAACAACAGCAGATTCATAAATGAATAAAGGATTGAGAATAATTTTATACAGTCACTGGAGTTGAGATGAAAAAAGACTATTCTACTTAAAAACAAAGAACTTCAACTTTTTTTTTAACCAAAAGTCTTTTAAAAAGTTTAAAAAATGTCCTCAGGATAGCTTGTCTAACATCAAACCATTGCTGGAGGTAATCATGTTCCTTTTTGTTTGTTTCATTTAACTTTTTATGTTTCATTCTTATCTTCATATCTTAGATCTAAGGCTTTGGATAAATAGCTGTTTACTGCTTTAGGCTTAGTTAAAAGCCATAAGGTGTAAACAATGTAGCATTTACAAGCCTTTAAATGTAGGAGAATCTAGGAGAGAGAGAGAGGGATTTATGCACTTGTTCTTTGTTATTTTCATTGTTCCCACGCCACCCCCGCACACAGTTTGACATTTATGTTCAGTAATTCATCCACAGAGTAGATGCATTGGGAGGAATTCTCATGTCTCGCATTTCCGTGTCCACATAAAGTTTTTAACCTTAGTTCAACCTTGTGTACCTTCTGAAGAATGACTGCTGATTCCTGGCAAAATGCTTTCTCCATTACGCAAAAGATGGCTAATCAAAAAAGCATTTAAATGGTGACCATCACATTTCAATACACAAATTATTATCTCTTGTTTTGATCTACTGGTTTTGCATGACCATCTTCTTAACCACTAATCAAATACAGGGTGACCTTGCTTTAGAATTGGGCTTTGTGGGTAAAATATGCTCTGGAAAGGTAATCAGATTAGCAGGGCTAACACATGACCTGGAACAGTTTTAACAGTTTTATTTGTACACCTGCCTGTACATAAATGTGTTTTAGCTTCTGAGACTAAAAATGAAGCAAAAATTGAAATTAATCTCGAACAGCCATTTGAGATGAGTTGAGTCAGTCTCTTTAGAGTCCGGTATGAAAAAGAGAAACCTCACAGCAGAAATAAACATGTTATAGGCCTAGTACAAAAAACATTACTCTTTGGTCTATCTAACCGATTTTTCCATACATGCAGCTTTAAGAGCACTGATATTTTACATAAGTTAGTTTGTGTTAATCTTTGAAGTTATGTATAATATGCTAAAGTGACGTTTTACTTCTGTTTCATCCAGTGTTGAGTTTGGTTCTTTTCAGTTAGCAACTGTTGTTTTTCTTTGTCCAGTACTCTTTGTTTTAAGACCTCTTTTCACTTGCCAAAATTAGCATTTTATTTAATATCATTGTGAATTACAATAATCTGTAAAAAACAACAACCCAAAACTCAAACTATATTTTGCTAGGAAGTAGAAAATAGGTGCTGCAATTTATTGAAATGTGTGTAACCACATGTGGAACTACAGTAATACAATTTGTACAATAAAATTGAGAGTCAGTATTTCGTATGACCGCCTTTAATGCAGACTGAACACTTAGACAAGCGTTCTTGTACTTTCTTTAAGTAATCTTCAAGAATAGATCTCCATGCTTCTCAAAGAAGAGTTAAAGTGTTTTTAGATGTTAGCTGCCTTTCGTCCCTGTCTCTGTCAAGATGATAACACTGCTTCAGTGATGTTAAAGTCACACTTTTGCCACTTTCCAGACCTCTTACATTTTTGATGTAAGCCAATAGTAGATGAGTCACCGGAAGGATTAGCCACATCTCTGAGTTCCTGTGTTAGGTCTTTGCTCGATTTTATCTCAGGTAGATGACTTGCAGATACTGTTCGTGTGCTGTGGTTAGTTTATTACGTATGCCACTTCATGTTTTGTCCTACAGTTGTCAAGTTTACTCAAATTTTTTGAAGACAAACTGCACACCATGCTAAGATATGTCAAGTTTTAGCTAATAGCTCTTTGGGAATTGTAGAAAGGCAAAAATACTATTATATGTCAAACTGTGCTATCTTTGGTATTTATGTGGATGCACCTAAAGAAATGGAAACAAATAACATGCTTTTATTGTTAACAGTCTGTCAAAAACTGCCATAGGATACAATTGAAACTAAAATGTAATGTAAATGTAAAGCACTGCATTATGAGCTGAGATAAGAAGTAGCTGTAAAAGGAAACTGTTTTTAGCTAACACTCAGGTTGGATCTATAATTATAGTTACATTTGAACCAATTATAACTTTTGTTAGCAATTTTATTGCTTTGACTTAGAAGCTTATAAGACTAGCAAGTGTATTTCACTGCTTTTCTATTACATGTATACACTGACCAGGTTATAATGTTCTAGTATATTTCTTTCTTTCAGTGACTGCTTTGGTTTTGTTCTTATAGGTAAATATGTGCATTTTTGTTTGCTTACTCCTCTGGCACATTTTAAAAACACTATGGTAAGTAATACTAAGTAATCATAGTTAATAACAATTACATCACATCACATATAAAGCGTTGTAATGGAAAGTACTTATTGTGCCTTTGGTTATTTATTTTTTTTACAGAGGCAAGAAGGCTCACAAACACACACTTGGGCTTATGCCAGAACGTGATGAATGAGTGGGCCAAAGAAACATCTGAAGGGTGGAATAATAACAGTGCAGCTCCTTCCTACTAAAGCAAAAACCCCTTTGACCTTTTCTGTCCTCTTCGTGTGCCCAACAGGCTTGTCAAGCAGACTGGATCCAAAAATACACCAGCCGAGTCCGGATGATTCATTATGAGCAACTGGATTGAGGACACAGTTTTATGTAATTTTTCTGGGTTTTTCTGGGTTTTACAAATGCAAAAGATGACAAGGCACAGATTTGTGTTGCTTAACTGCTTTATTCATTTGGGACATTTGAGACCAACCCATGAAATATAATTGCCAATGTTGCTTATTAATGATGTAAAGTCAAATAGTATCTTTGGACTTTAATCAGCGCATCAAAAATGTCCATTTCTGACAAACAATGTTGTGAATTGCGAGAGTTTCGGTTTCTTTCTTGTATTCTGTTCTGTATACTTCAGGAAAAGTGTCAGCAACTAGATATTTAGAAGATATACTTCAAAGTATACATCTGGTGAGCTGTGCCTGACAGCAGGTCAGAGTAAATGATGGAGGTGGTGCACAGTTATTTGAAACCCACTGTGAGACTCCCACTGTGGGTTAAATAATTCCAGTGTACTCTGCCAGGACACAGATTAGATTTTCCCTGATTTCTTTTCAGGGATTACATTATGTAAGATGTCGCATAATCCAAATTGTGTTTCAACTAGATTTCAGCACTGATCCAGTGGATTAAAAGCGCCACAGACACAGAACAATAAACAAACAAATGAATTAGTGAGTTACAGCACCCTAAATCAACTCTTTCTCCACAGGCGAGTGGACTCCTAAACACGCAATAAATTTTTTTCCTTCAGTTTCCTCAACTTTTATGTCCATGCATTTTTTAAATAAAGTTATACCAAAGATTTGTGAAGAACCAGAAACAGGCTGAGTTCAGCACTGTTCTTGTTCTTTCTGCAGTCTCATTGGACCCCTGGAAGTTTGCCATAGTGGTTCACAACAGTGAACCCAGTAGGAGTTATGCTAAACACAGCACCGCAATGCAAGTAATACAAGCAAATAATAATCATGCAAAGAGAGCAGAAATCATCACACACAAATGTATATAAAGTATTTGTGTATGTATGTATAGATTGTACTGCATCCTGTCCCTCATTGTTGCCATGCACAGCATGTATCCTCTGCACATTTTTGTCACTGTGAAAGGGAGAAGTGGTCCAGAGCAAAAGGAGGGAGGGGAGCTCTTTGCTAGTCACTGAACACATTCACAGAAAATGAGCTGCGGGGCCAGGGTGACACAAAAGTGGACTGAAAAGAAACTCGGTAGCTTCATATGCATCTGAATGAGAGCGTAACAAACAGGGTTTCAGCAGGGACCCTTGGTGCTTCTTTTTTTTAATCCAGAGAGAGAAAAGGAGTAAAAATTCTGACTATAGGCCATTGATATTCCATTCATATTTCCAAGTCTGTGTCATTGAACAGTATGGCTGCTATTTTTTCCATTGTCCTACAAAATCCTGTTTATGCACATTTTGCCATAAAAATCCTGCATTTATTTGCTGTTGTGTACAATGTTATTATTGACATTTTCAAAGCTCTTGTAAAAACATAAATATATATTTTTGGATCAATGTAACCTTTTTTTCTGTGGCAATGTCAGATTGCCCTCAGAAAAATAAAATGTTACAGTCAACGCAGATACTAAAAACAAGGAAAATCCATGGAAGTAGGATGGAGGCTGTGTTTCAGCCACAGGTTTTGGGCTTTTGTCAAAATGGATTTAATTATGAAAACAAAAAAGCACCATTAGATTTTTAACAACCATGCAATACCATCTCAAAAATGTGTGAATGTCAGTGCAATTTTCGGTATTACAGGAATCCCAAAAACACTGGCGATGCAGTAAAAGCATACATAGCCTTTATTGAAGCAGAACAGAGCAGTTACTGTAGTATCCAAAGAAGAGCTTTGATTGTCCTTCAAGAAGCCTTGTTTGAAGACAGCCGATGCCGACAGGCTGAACAAGCTTATTAAAAAGGCTGGTTCTGTCCTGGGTGTCAGACTGGAGAACTTGGTGGAGGTGTCTGAGAGGAGAATGCTAAAAAAGCTTCTTTGTATCATGGACAACCCCTCTCACCCCATGCACACCTCCATGATGGACCATCGAAGCACATGCAGCAAAAGACTGATCGCCTCTAAATGCAGAACTGACCGCCACAGGAAATCCTTCGTACCGGTGGCAATAAGACTGTACAACTCCTCCTCACGCTGTAGGTGATTTCCCAAGGACTAATAACAAGCTCAATGTTTGTTTCTTCTCCACATCATATGCTGCTACACTCTCTTTGATCAAACTCACAATATTAGGACACTTTAAAATCACCACAGATAAGCTATTTATTTTTCTCTGGTTACATACTATCGTTACTACTTCGACCCACGTCACATTATTTTTGCACTATCCTATTGTACACTACAATATATACAATAAGGATGCTATCTTTTATTTCTTATTTATATATATTCTTATTCCCTATATTGTATGTATATCTCTGTCTCTCTGACTGCACTGAGCATGTGTATGACAAAAGAATTTCCCTCGGGATAAATAAAGTTC
>VUQR01011593.1:16389-26519 GCA_015108515.1 Hemichromis elongatus
ATGAACAGATGCACTCACACACACAAGAAGCAGTGAGGAAAGATCTGGAGCCAATTGTTCTCTCATGCCACAACACATTCACCCCCGCATCCCCCTGTGTTACATTAAACGTCCTGGCTTTTAACTTGTGACTGTGAACAGGGAGAGATTATTAAGAGCGCACTCAACATTCATTACCGGGGTTGCGCGTTCCTGCACTGTAGCCTAATGAACAGAGAAAGAAGGCAGGGCATGTAAACAGAGCAAAATAGGGGTGAGTGGAGCCAGTGGAGAAAGGTGAGGCGAGCGCATTGACCTCTGGCGCTAACATTAGTGACCCACACTTTTGACTAACAGCTTTTTCTATCGCTTCTATCCTCTCCTTTCTCTGCAGTACGTGGCCCACTGCCTGCCAGCAACGCTGCCCCCTGTAGCTCCGGTCAGCTACCTGACTCACAGCTCCAACAGGCGGTTTCAGGTTCACCGAGCATGACGGTCACACGACCTTGCCGAGGAGGTCTCCGAGTCCTTTTGATTTGCACGGCCAAGGACAGTAAGACCGTGCGGCTCTACGCCAACAGACTTTTTGCCTCCCTCCTTTTATCATGAATAAGAACAAGAAGGCTGTTCCTAGTTTTGGGCTGACCCAGGCTGATGTTAAAAAGTCTTGGAGAGAAGACATTGATGGATCGTGTTGTAGTTGGAATAAAAATAAAAAAGGAAAAAAAAACAAACAAGAAAAACTAGCTTTTCCTGGGAAACACTAAAACGTTCAGTATTTTGGTGCCAGCATGGATTTCCTGGCATACATTCGTTGTGAGGAAAGACGGACAGTTTTTAAATATTAGTGACATATAATGTACAACTTGTCTTCAACTGATAGATATACAGATTTTTCCACTCTGGCTTATTCGGACTTGTCATGCACTCCCTTGGTACACTGCCTCGGGCATGGGTGTAGGCGCTAGGCTTCTTCCCTCCAACTATTTCCACATGTAAGATCGGCATGTTCTTTTTCTTCTTTTTTTTTAATTCTGCTTTTGGCAGTAGTTTGAGTTTTTTATGTGTCTATCACCAAGTCTTACATATATCTGGTGTTAAACCTGGTGTAATTGATGATTCCAGAGCAACTTGTGTTAGAAGTGAGCTATAAATCCTTTTTTTAAAGTAAAAATAAATTACTAAACAGTTTGGCCCTGGGAAATAAAATACTGCATCAATAATTTAGTTCGTCTCTGTGAAATTTGTTTTAAACATGGTGAAATTCTGCCGCTAAATAAGGAAAGAGTTTCTGAAGGGCAAACTAAGCTGGAAATATATTTGGTGAATAGTACAGGAATAGTACAACAGTAACAGTTATTTAACGACTGAACGAGCTTGGTATTTAGTATCTCACTGTTGGTTTAATATCCATCCATCCATCTGGACTGGAGCCTATTCCTACCGTCACCGGGTGAGACATTGGGTTGCTTGTCTATCACAGGGCTTAATATTGGTCTGTTATCTGAAATTAAACAAAATAATAAAAAGAAAATGCTGTATAATTTCACATAAGTTCTCTAAAAATAATAGGATGTTGCAAAACCTCGATAACATTCTTTTATTGAAGCTGCCAGGCAGCGTTAGACGCAGTGATGCATCCTCCGCTAAAAAGTTCATGAACTCTAGCCTTCAAATTAGCGGCTAATGAAAAGGTTGAAGATGAACCATTAATAGATCAAAACAGGCCATTTGGGGTTGACAGAGTGAAGAGGAGGAAAACATCATCGGGCCATCATGTGATGTTGATGATGATGTAAATGATGATGATGATGGATCACTCTATTAATAGACCTGGCAGTGAAGTGACCACAGTCACAACAGATTAGAGCATCGCCTTGGATGAGAGGCCCCATTATGTCCAGAGGAAGGAGTCAGCTGCTTTGTCAAGAGGGCACCTCACAAACAAACCTCACTTGACTGAACCCGTCTTTCTCTTTGCCCTCGCCCTCCCGCTCTCCCAGCGCCAACCCCGGCTCTTTTTCTGCTGAGTGGGTGTTTTTGTGAAGTTTTGAAGGTCAGAGGAAAGACTCTAAAGCGTGGAGCGAGCTTGGGGCTTTGACCTCTGATTGCCACCACCCCCCCTCCCGCTGCCCTAGCTGCTGTGAGTCACATAGACAGAGCCATCTCGCCCAACCGAAAGGACGACACGTTGTGGGGAAGCAGACGGCAAGTAGGCTGGTAGCCCGGCTCTGACAAAAGGAGAGTTGTGCAGAGGTGGCAAGGGACAATGGGACAGTTTGAGAGGAGGAGGTGAGGAGAGCTCAGTCCTCACAATAAGCAGGCGTATTGTGAAAGCCTGCTCTGTTGAAGGACAGAGTTTATAGGGTGAACAAATTAAGGGGATTATCCAACGTGATGACGTTAGGTGTCTGTGCACTAATATTGCAAAAATATATCTATAAATCTGCATACTTAAACATCTACTGAATATAGATTTTGACTCAATGCAAAAAAATGACATTGAGTCAAAATCACGAATCTGAACATTTTCAGTGCGAACATGTTAGTCTTTGTTACATCCTCCCTCCTTGCAGATGTTCACATTGTGGTTAAAAAAACACCACACACTCATACTCCACCCCGAGTGATATACGTGCTTGTTCACACACACACACACACACACACACATTCTTAAGACAAATACACTTTTCCTATTCTTACGGTAAACAGCTTCCTCCCACCCTCAGGCTTTGCCTTTCCCACACTCACCCAGGATCCCGAGCAGGTAATACGCAGTTAGTTTTGGCAGTCATCCATGTGCTCTGACTGTTTAAACCAAGTCTGCTGCCAAGCAGCTCATCCTGCCCTGGAACTCTTTGAAAGTTTGCCCAAAAATATGCATAAAAAAAATATGAACACTAAATCCTAGAGCTGGTTTGGGGGTATTAGTAAAACTTCAATACAAAAAAAAGCAGTAATTGAAGGAGTTTCACAGAAGAACTCACAATCTAAACAGACTAAACAGAGATGTGACTAATCAAGATGTGACTAAGATGTCGGACACGTTTTTTAGAATTATTTTATTGTTTTTGCAAAAGTTGCAACCTGATACCTTCAACTTATCACCACGTCATCGCTTAGAGCTAAATCAACCCAATTTTCACAGCCCTTCTGTTAATAATTGAGGGCGGTGATTAATAGAGATTGTTCTGATCAGAAGCAAAATCACATATTAGACACGCCGTACATCTGTCGCAACGTTCACACGTTCGTCTCTCCCACTGCTTAGCAAACATTAGTGCTTTTGACTAACATTTGGCAGGATGGCACGGTGCCACCTCACGAGTGTTCCCGTAAACACTCACCGCTCTGGACCCTGTGCTGTTGTTCTGTGCCAAAATGTCACTGGAAGTGTGGTCAACCTCAAACCCCAGTGCTGAATAAAACCTAAACCCAAGCAAGAGCAGAGCATCAGAAACAGGCAG
Source organism: Hemichromis elongatus (assembly GCA_015108515.1). Classification (NCBI taxonomy): domain Eukaryota; kingdom Metazoa; phylum Chordata; class Actinopteri; order Cichliformes; family Cichlidae; genus Hemichromis; species Hemichromis elongatus. Next base: position 19,836 of record VUQR01011593.1, read on the forward strand.
CTGCACAGAGGACAGAATTTATAAGGGAGGTGGCAAAGTGGAGGCAAGACACTGCCAGGAATTGTTGTTTTCCTCTGTTTAGCCATATTCCCATGGATACTCACAAAAAGGCATAGAGTTAAAATAGTTGTTCTGAATACCAGCAAATTACCTGAGATGAGGTAATTACAATCAGGCATGGAGAACCTAAATGTGGTGATTTCAGTTAACTTTCCCAGTCATGTCTAGAATATAGCAAACGGCTGTCAACGTTAAGCGTTCCCATTTCTGTGACAGGTTTAAAAGCTCTCTTTGCTTTAGGCCCAAAACACCACTGACGATGAGTTTTTAAAAGGCAAGTACATAGTATTGCATGGTGGTGGCTGTCACTATTCATACCCAAAAGGAAAACCTGTTGAAAGCTTGATCCAGACCCCTCCCCCTGCTCCGGCACAGGTTGGAAATACACTAAGAAGTATTCTGTGGACGAGAAAGTCACAGATTAAATAATCAAAGGTGCGGCTGTGCTTGTTTTGAAATATACAAATATGGCTGTATTCTTGTGTAATGTGCTGGGTTTTGTTTTTGTTATACAGAACAGCTTCAACCACCAAGGTGTAAACTCATACTTTTCCAGGCAAGCTCGTGGGAAAGTTCGGCTAATTAACTCGGGTTTAACTAACAGATGAAAAATTGAGAGTGGGGGTTAGCTCGCTGTCAGAAGGAAGGCTGGAGCCCTGGGAGTTTGGATGTCTGGGTCATCTCCACGTACTCCAAGCATGGGGTTAGGTTAACTGCCTTTTCAAAATTGGCCATAGGTGTGCAAGTTAGTGCGAATGGTTGTCTATGTCTTTCTATTGACCCTGTGACAGATTTGCGACCTGTCCTGGTGTACCCTACCTCGCTCCCTTTAACAGCTGGAGTAGGCTCCATCCTACCTGTGACCCTGAAGTGGATAAGTGGAAGCAAACGAATGGAGGGAAAAGTGATTAAAGAGTAAGTAAATGGTTGATAATAGCAATAATAAAGGTTTGTGGTAATGTGAGGCAAAAACTGTTGAAAAAGAGCTATATAGATACAAATCTATACATTTATTAAATAACAATAAATACAAACAGCTAGCTTAATGTGATGGATAAATGGGTGAAGAATCTACCTCTAAGAAGATTTAAGAAGTAGTTTTAGACTAGCTTTTTAAGTCTCAGCTTAAGGCTGCGTGTGTCCAAACAGGAAGTGTCTAGCAGCTAACTGGAAAACTGAGACCACAGAGAGTCAATGACATTCGGTTACTTCAAGTGACTACGGGTGAAAAAAACCCTTTTCTCAAATTCAACATGAGCTGCTAAAGCTAGCACACTTGTTTAGCAAACTGCAGCTATTAACAAATAAAATGCTGTTATTTTACTTACCAAAACCTTCCATGGTCTGTACCTTACAGAAGGCAATATTATTTATCAGACCATATCAGACTTCCATTAAAACTCCTTTAAAATGACACAAACAGCGAACATAAGAAAGCTGTTAGATAAAGCTGCCCATGCTAGCACACTCATTAATATAAGCTGTCATAACTTTCATAATGCAAATGGATGTGTTAACAATACAGATGCTATTTATGTGGAAAGTCTCCATAGAGAGGATTACCCTTTGTTATGCCAGGATGGTTTTTAATGTTGTGAGCTGGGTATTTTAACATGGAGTTTTATGAAGATTGGCTCACTTTTAGAACACACCTCAAGTGGTCATTAAAGGAACTGCTGTGTTTGACACATCTGCGCTGTCATTCTTTTGGGCCCTGGTGGTTGCTGCCTGGTAGATGTAAAAATGTATGTCTCTTTCAACAAGTCAAGTTTCAGTTTAAATCCAGGTCTGTCCAAGCAAATATAAATAATAACATATTCAAAGGAATTTGACACTTTTTGGACATATTTCAGTTTCATGATTCAAGAACAGAAAGGGAGACTGCAACTATATTTCAGATTTGGTCAGATATTGAGACGTGGACGTGAAGTTTTGGTGCCAAGTTTCCAGATTATGATCTCACACTGAGGCTGTCCTCTGACCTTTCAGAAATAAAATGTCAGAATTACACCCCATTAGACATTTGTGTGCCATTTAATATTTTGCCTTAAAATTCTCGAGTTTTTGCCAAGAATGTGAAGAATTAGCCGCTAAATAGGGTGAACCTTGAGTCCAAACAGATGTTTGTGCCAATTTGACAAGTTCGCAAGAATGGGTGGAACAGGTCTACAGATTTAGTGAGCAGGTCTGCAAGCATAACACCTCAAGATACGGTTGCTGTCACTGCAAAGGCATAAAAATGACTATAACAATACCTGCATTTATTAATTGTTAAGTAATATCTATTTTATAATCCTTTAAATGGGAACACATCTGGAGCATGGTGGGTGGTGTGAATATTTGATAGGATTATAGGTGGTTTGTCACACTGATCATCTGCACATGTTAATGAAGATTTGAGAGCCAGTTTTTTTTTTAATTATATGCTTCTGTTATTATTGTATTATTGTAAAAGTACATTCTGCCACGGCCTTGTCTTCAGTACACAAGATCAGGGATTCATCCCTCAGGTGCAGCCAGAGGATTTAGTAAAGCATCCTACCTGACTTGATTTGTGTGTAGAGGGATGTGGGATACAGTAGTGAAGGCAGTGGTGCTTGAATGTGTGGGCGTTGGAAGTACAAACAGGAGACAAAGGTTTCCTTCTCTGCTACTGAGACAGGTGCTCTATTGAGGAATCATATTTCATTTCTCTCAACACCACAATCCTGCTGAGCAAATCACATTAACTCTACTTGTAAATCTAAACAAAAGAGAAAAAGGAAAAGGGTGTTTTTTTTTTTTTTTAAATGGCCTTCTGACATCAAAAGGGTAAATCGCTATTTGTGAATCTTGCAGTTCAGCCCCCCCCTCCTCTTCTTTGGCTGTGTTGGACAGAATTTCCTTATTTTCCTCTATTTCGTGATCAGCTGTTTACTTCAGGCGACATGCCCAACATCAGCATCCTATCAGATTACTACAGGAGGAAGTGTTTGCTTTGTGGCTGATCACAGTTTTCTGCTCTTCTGATGTGTGTCACTGCTGTGTGCTTTCAGGCATCACTAAAGTGGAGCATTTGAATATATTCATGTCAATACCTGTGACACCCTCCAAAATATATGAATATTAACACAAGTTAGAATGTGTATTTTTTTAAATATATTTTTAAAGATGGTTCATTTAAACCTGTAGGTAAAATAATGAATTTTATTTTTCTAGAAGAACTGAACTTATCGTCTGAGGCAGAAAGTCCCTAACTTGCCACATGGATTTAGACAGGATCAGGAATGCTGCTGGAATGAGGCCTGGAGTGGGCCTGGCTTCCCGGTTGTCCAGAAGAGGAACTTATACGTCAGTGTGCCCATATAAGGAGTCTCGACTTCCTCCATGGGACCCATTGCACTAAACAGCTGATGTTTGTTGTATATATCATACCCCATGGCTCCAAAAACAGATTGCGCGTGAACTAATGGACACCCCGTGAAGCCGTAATGACAAAAATGAACCCAAATCGGCGCATTCAACGCAGTTTTAAGACACATTAAAAAACCTACAAATGAATTAGAAAAGCAGCAATTTTCTCTAACGGAATAATCTCACCTCCTCGCTTACCCAACAACTACTGATTCAGCTCATAAACGCGCAAAGTCGTGCATAAATACTTCGGACTTTTCTATTTCTGACATCGGTCTCCGCTGCGAGCCCTCCTCGGAGCGCTCTCTTGCCTACAGGCTTGTTTACAGTCGCCTCTTCCCGGCATTAGCGTCACTTGACGACGCACTCGATGGGCGCGGACACACTGAGTTTGTCCAATGAGAACGAAGCACCGTATATAAAACGGCGCACATGAACCCGCCTGAACACACCTCAACAAGCACCAAGGCAAACACAGCGACAAATAGGAATTGCGAGAAAGAAGTTTTTGTTTCACAGGATTTGAAGGGAAAAATCTACAGCAAACAGGCTCCGAGAAAGACTTTTGAAATCCGCTGATACTGAACTCTTCCTGGACTTTCACTCGTTTTTATCCTTTGCCCTCCATCCTTGATTGATTTTCATTTTTTAAAATTTGGAAACACTGTTCAGGAGAGACTACAAGTGCCCGGTTTGATGCATGCTCTTTGCTGACACTGACTTTTGTTGATTACCCAAAGACTGTGTTTCTGTAAGCGGCCGGTAAGCTCACTTTTTTCCTACGACTTTATGTCTACAAAGATGGAACAGCCTTTTTATCATGACGACTCTTTTCTGTCGGCTTACGGCCACTCAGACGCGCCAATGCACGACTGCAAACTGCTAAAGCAGAATATGAATTTGAACTTGACAGAGCCTTATCGCAACCTGAAATCCCAGCTGAGAGCCGAGACAGACCTGTACCAAGGGGGCCAGCAAGACGTGGGGTCCCTGAAGCTCGCATCCCCAGAGCTCGAGAAGCTCATCATCCAAAACAGTAACGGTGTGATCACCACTCCCACCCCGGGCCAGTACTTCTACAACCGGGGCATCACCGATGAGCAGGAGGGCTTCGCCGAGGGTTTTGTGAAAGCGCTGGACGAGCTCCACAAGATGAACCAGATGCCCCCCCCTAACGTGTCCATCGGAGCCGGTGGAGTTACGACGTGTTCGCCGGCGGCCTCTAGCGTCTTCGGCTCCGCTTTGCAGCCCGAGCCCCCCATCTACACAACACTGAACGCCTACTGCCCGAACACAAACCTATCTTCCTCATCCAGCTACCCCACAGCCACCATCAGCTACCTTCCGCCGCACCAACAGAGCCACCACCAGCAGAGCTCAACGCACGGCGCTCACGCTTTCCAGCACACCCTCCCCGTCTCCGGACTCCATCCGCAGCGGCTGGTCACTCTGAAAGAGGAGCCTCAGACCGTGCCCGACCTCCTCAGCAGCGACGGCTCGCCTCCTATGTCCCCGATTGACCTGGAGACTCAGGAGAGGATCAAGGCGGAGCGCAAGAGGCTGAGGAACCGACTCGCCGCGACCAAATGCCGGAGGCGCAAGCTGGAGCGCATCGCCCGGCTAGAGGAGAAGGTGAAAGTTCTGAAGAACGACAACGCGGGGCTCTCCAACACGGCGTCAGTCCTCCGGGATCAGGTGGCTCAGCTCAAACAGAAGGTCCTGACACACGTGAGCAGCGGCTGCCAGCTGATGCTCACAAGCAAGCTGGAGGCGTTTTAAAAACACCAGAGACTACTAAGAAGAAAAAAAATGACTGAAAAGTGATAACACTGGAGTCATGTTCTGCATGCGCAGCACTGGAATTACCGGCTCGTGTGTAGTCAGCATCACAGGGCCGAGGGCTAGGTGTGGACGATACTGAAGGCTATTTTAGGGGCAAAAGACTGATTGTAATGGTACTTCCGGATGCTGGACACCCCTCACAGGACCATTCAACCCTAGAAACCAGGGCAGCATCCAGACTGAGCAGACACTGAGCAACACAGTGGGCGCACATGCCCATAAGTCGGGTTTACTAATGGTAGAAAATGGGAACGATTATTTGTTTTACTTTGTACCAATTTTTTTCTTTTTTTTAGTTTTTTGTTTGTTTGTTGGCTGCATTTATTCATTGTGTAAATTATTTCATGTGTCCGGTTGATCCAGACAAACTGATGATGTCCAATGTTTACAGTGTCTCTTTTTTTTTATTTGTGTTGTATATTTAAGTAAAGTGTCTCAAAAATGAAAAATGAAACGGTGGAGTTGAGCGTTTTTGTTTTCACGCATCTACACATAATTTAGAACAACAACAACAACAGCAGCGGGAAGAGTGGGAAGGGCAAACGAGGTTTTCTTTCCTACCATACTGTAACCATAACAGTTACTATAACTCCCAGTGAGGAGCTCTTACACAAGCACATTCTGGTTGCTTTGTTTTTACGCACATAGCGTAGCTTGCGTATGTAGTCCTTTCCTAATTACGCAGGGGCTGTCCATATATGGGCATACTGGTGACTACTTCGTCACAGGGGAGGATTTCTGGGAACCCCCGCCCAGGTAGCACAAACAGGTTCCTCCTCACTCCCTCTATATACTGTATCGATAAGATTTGTGAACTTCATGAGGGTGGCGGAATTTCCTTTTGGTTATTGTGCAACTGTACAATAAAGTGTTAAACAGGACGAGAGCAAAGTGCGATCCTCTTATCTCTTATCAGCTAGACAAGCTAAACAAGAGCTTGGCTTGATAACAGGAAGCAGTAATTAAACGGCTGGGTGCTTTTTAATATAATAAATAGAGATTCTCAAACTCATACGCCAGCCACCTCTCGGCGGCACTCGAGCCTCAAAGTTGTTGAAGCATTTTTGAGGTGTCGGTGTAAATGAAAGATCGCACACGACGGGAAGTGACAGTGACTTCAGGAATGCCGGGGGCGTCTCAAGATGCCACGCCGATTGGCAGAGCAGTAGGCGAGAGTGGGCGTCCGGAGCACGCAGGAGCATCTGTGTGGATGGATGGAGCTGTGCGGCTGCCAAGGACAACATTCTGGTGGGACGCATCAGGGGCCAAAAATATGCAGCAGGATCTCAGAAGATGGAGAGAAAGAAGCGGGAGGGGGGAAAAAGTGCTCCAAGAGCATGTGAATGAATCATTAAACATTTGAGCTTTCAAATGCCATAAGTTTAAAAA
>VUQR01011594.1:9756-22379 GCA_015108515.1 Hemichromis elongatus
ATGAGGGGCAGATGATGGCGAGCCGCCAAGAGATCAAAATCTTCCAAAAGCTTCAAAAGGAAATTGTTCTGGCACGATACCTTTATACTTCTGTCCTATTTCACATTTTACAGTTCAATTCAGCCCCATCAATAAACACGCAGCGTTAGGCATTTGGCTCTATAGTCAGCTGAGACTCTTCCAGCTGATTAGTGCGTTTTTAATCAATTCTAACATTTTATAAGAAATATTTAAGGTTACATCACATCAGCAGCTCTGCAGCCCTCTCTCTGCATCTGGAGGGAAACTTGGACCAGTCCCTGCATTTAGATGGAAACCTTAATACAGGAACAGCAATCCCAAAGATTTATAAAGTTCAATTAACGAAAAAAAAAAGAAAAAAGGCTGAAAAGTCTTTGGCACATCGTATTTGCAGTCTGGACAAGGCCTTTGAAAAATTCCAACTTTGAAAACCAGGCTGTGATCAGCTTGTGTAACAGAGGCGAGGAAGGCCAAATGTGCCTCCAGAGTTTGCTACCAATTCCTCACTTTCCTTTAGAAGGTACATTTATTTCTACAACGGGGCACAGACAGCAGGGGGATCTGAATCCATGGGATTTATGAACAGAGGCTGCGACGCTGAAATTAACAGAGAGCGATGCCATTGTGTATCCTAGTAATCAGAGTAATATTACTGCAAGAAACTCTGTTACTCTGACCTGTAAAAGACGAGGACGGGATCTCCGAGTGTTCATATGTCACTCCCTGAGATACGATAAACCAGAATCACTGACCGTGTCTTCAATCTTTTAAGTTAATGTAAAGTTTATTCCGTTTAGTCCCATTTCATATTAGCCTTGGGATGACCTCATTAATATCTCATTTGGACTGGATACCATAGCTGGCTGCAGTCCAGCTTCAACTCACGAGGGACTGTTTTTCTCTTCATGAACACTTCCTCCAGTGCAGCACTTACATTAAAATGTTCCAAGCTGCATGGAGTCTGACCTCGGCTCCTGTCATTCATATGTGAATGCGTGAACCTGTAGAGCCTCAGAGGCACGCGGCCTTTCAGCAGTTGTCAAGAACCATTACCATGACGCCTCACAGCCCCCATCGTCCTCACAGCGCTGCTTATCAAACAGAGATAAGCTGGCATCGGTGGTACGTGCGCCCTGACGGAGCCCGGAGAAGAGGCTAACGAGCATCATTTAAAGTCTTCTCCTAAAGGTTTAACGGTCACCATTAAGACTCAGGACGAGGCCGCGTAGCTGAACACCTTCCAGCGTTCACATACACACCTCATCAAAAACTCAAACTAAGGTCTTGAATCCAGCGAGTCATGTGGATGCGAAATAGTCAGGTGTTTTGTTTGATGTCAGTTTGATAAGTTCTGACATAAAATGCCCAATTTTGCAATATTAAAGAATCCTTCAAAAAATTTCTGAATCTAAAATCCATTCAGCTAACAAAGTTTATCACATGTAAACTGGGCCTCACCTCACCTGTGGTTAAATGAGGCAATCCACTCACATAACCTCTTCAGTGCAGTTTAAAATATATATGTATAACTAGAAAAAAAGCAAATTTTGTAAGTGTGAGTTATTGACATTATGTAAAAAACTGAGTTTGGCTGTTTTTAAACCTGGCATCACGAGTACGGATGAACCCGACTGAGGCGCCGAGAGCGCCGCACACTCGTACTTTTACACCATCACACTACATTTGCAACCACAAGAGCAGCCCCTGGATGGCTGTGGGAAAGAATGCAGGTTTAAGGCTGTGTTCACCGCTTTTTTAACAGTCGGTCGTTTCGGTTTCCGAGTAAGTCTCCTTAGCCTCTGCAATGTAGCTTTTACCATTTTAAAAGCCAAAATGTTTTATGAAAGAAAAAGGAAGTATTTTTGACTGTTTAATCAATCATCTAAAAGAATTTATTGTTAATGTTCATATCTTATTGTAAATTTAAATGCATTTGGGGGAAATAAACCCTTCAAAGTGGCTGGTACAAAAATAAATATATTGGTTTGGGGTTTTTTTTACCTTAACTCTTCCATGACTGTTAGTCTGCTCACACTCATCCACCCACCCTGACCTTCGCCCAGCTTATGGTGAGATGCTGTGATGATTGCAACAAACATTTTTTTCCCGGATCGCAATTTAACCAGGTTGTGTGAACAAACGGACCAGCTTTACAGGGGGGAGGGGGGTTGGTGATGGCTTGCTAACACTTACCTCCAGGAGCATGGACTGAATACTCAGTGAGAACACAGGGGTGTATAACTCTGGGGTATCCATGTGGTCACAGCCATGTGGCACATGGGGCAGAAGGAAAGGAAAGGACAAAAAAAACCAACAAATCCAAACACAAGTGTCCTGTGTGAGTCAGCTGGGGCAGCCGCTCGCACACACACCTGTTCTACGGTACAGACACACAAATACATTCCTTCGAAACAAGATGAAAACAACTTGTGTTTAAAAGGGTTTTTAATTTTTCTTTGTGTGTCATTAGTCCTCTTTACTGCTGTCGGCAGTTTGGTGATGTTCGTTTTCAGCGCTTCTCCTTGTACTTTAAAAGACGCGCTCACGGGCTCATAAGAGGCTAAAAACAACTAATGAGGGAGTTGTTAAGAAATATGAGGATGGGAAAATGAGAAGTTAGCGGTTTCCATTCTGGGACACGGACACAACATGCGGCTCTTTGAAACAACCAAAACTATTGTTAACCACAGTTTGGCCTACAGAGAGAGTCCAACAGCTGGCTTCAATTAAGGGCTTTCTTTAAGGAGGCAGGCCTCCTGCACACTGCATGTCACACACACACACACACACACACACACACACACACCAACAAAGTAAAATCAAGATCTCAAATGTCCACAGAAGCGGTTGTGACATTGAGCTTTGTCTGGATGGATGTGAGCATCACAAAAGAAACACACAACAGGAAATATCTGACAAACACTGCCGTGCTACGTTAGCCGTGTCAAACAGGATCAAGTGAATCCAACACTTCTTCAGGACACATTCCTGTGGAGAGGGCAGCTCTGCATGAACTGACGAAAAACTAAAATACAGCTTTCATGCATGATGTATCTAAACGAGGCCAACGCCAGGCCTTGACGCTGTGGCGGTAACGTTACAGTATGGCTGCTCATGCAGGAGGCATTTCAGGAACCTCGAGGCTTGTGCAACAATGTTACACCGAATCGTGGAAAATAAGGCCACGAGGAATGCATCACAGACCATGACCCACAGAGAGAGCAAAGTAACACGGCGTTCATTTTCACTCCCACTCTCAGCTCTGTTTGAGGCTCAAACGTTGTTCACATGGACGCTCACTACGAATCACAACACGATTATTAACCTGTTAAACAGGGAGGACTTTTAACAGCTTTGCCAAACATCACCGTTTTATTTTGAATGCTTACATTATTTCACTATTGATTACTTTTTATTGTTTTGTTCTTTTTCTTAGCCCCTCTGCTGCTGATAGGCAACTGTGTGTCCTTTTGGCTGCAGTTGTTTGTTGTCACACACGTTTCCAGAGACCTCAGCCCATTCTTCTTTAGCGACTCTCAAGCTCCTCCAGATTTGATGGTCCTCAGTTCATCCTGCAGATTTTTCAAAGGGATTCCAGTCAGGGCTTTGTGCAGGCCAGTCAGCAGCATTCACTTTGCTCTTCTGGATCTTTGTTCTTCCCAAGGAGTGGCGGATGTTTTGGGTCATTTGTCTAACTAAAGTGATAACTTACACCCACTTTTGCTGCTGACTGCTTGAGGTTTCCTTTTAAAATCTTCACAGATCCTTCTTTATTCATATCTGCTTCTAGACTAAATTCCCAGTCCCACCACCATGTTTCACTGCAGGGACGGTATTCTTTGCTTGTAAGCCTCTCCCTTCTCCAAACACAAGCAGTGTTTTTATTGCCAAATGGATAAGACAAAACTAGAGCCCACCAAATTCATTGAGCTTTTTCTCCATGGGGTTAAAAGATTTCCGTGACTCTGTTCCAATGTTGCACAAACCTTTAGATTCCCATTCCACCCCCCACACCCACACCCACAAAAACCCACGCCGTTATGTCACCAGTGAACATCAGAGTGTGGGACTGGTCTTACCTCCACAGTAAACGTGCACTGACACATGTTTGTGTCAGAACCACCAGCAAACACAAGCTGCTTGTCAAAAAGTATTTTGACAAAAGCGACGTTGAAAAGATGTGGACAAAATTTGCACAGCAGATTTCTGAAAATATTGTTGGCACAGACAGACCTCCATAGAATAAGGAACCGTTCAAAGAATCTGCAAGAACAGGCTTTCCCTTCAGAATGGAAAACAGAGAGTGCGTCCACGCTACACAACAGCCACACGTCGCAAGCTATGGTGGTTGTCAGGTGGTACATCCAACCTGCTGCACGAACACTGTCAAGCCCGTGTCCTCCTCAGTTCATGACACATGTCAGAAGTGCACTCTGTGTTTAAGCAGCTATCACATGTCTACGCCATTTGCCACCAGGCTCGCTCAGACTGGGTGTCTATGGAGCTCGCGTTTATGTGTCAGCCTTTCTCTGTGTGCTTGTATGCGCGTGTGTGACAATCATGATGTGGCATCATATACATGCCCCCCCATCAGCAGCAGCGCTGAAAGATAATCCCCTCTCATGCAGAGTGGGAGTAGCAGCAGCAGGAGGAATAAGCGAGCGCCATTCCAAACACATGCACGTCCACGAATGCAGCACAAATTCAGATTCAGCTGAACTCGTCTGCTGGCGTTAAGAAAACCCGACCACAGGCACCCGCTAATAAGGCGAACACGCCACTGCAAGCAGGCGCGCAGTGGGTACTCGATACAAGCCGTTATGGAAGCAAAGTTGATGTTATTTTGCAGTTTTCATCCCCCCCCCCAATAAACAAATGAATAAATAAATAACCCACTCACATTATTTCACAATGAAGACAGGGGCTTCTTACCTCATGGTGAGAGTGGTGTCAGGCTAAATATGTCACAGAGTCCTTTAAATATCGACGACGGCTGAGTTGCTGTGTAGTTTTCACCAAAGTTCGCCGCTCGCTTCAACAATACAAGCGACCTGATATGAATGGGGACTCCCGACGACGGCGTGACAAGAGGTTTCACAGTTTGTGGGCTATCCGGTAAAAGTACAAAAAAGGAAAATAAAAAAGAAACAGTCGATTCCTACGTGTTCTAGAGCATCGCTGCTCCGCTGCTGGCACTGAGTCACTGGGAACTAAAGCGGAGAACCGCAGCGTTTCTCGGCTGTTTCTGACGCACTCAGCTCTGTGTGATGCGGCGCTGTGCCGCTCGGATACCGGTCTGCTGCCGCTGGCTGCTGGCCGCAACATGTGCTGCGTTTAAGGACCCGCTGTAACCCTGAGCATTCGTGAAAATATGCCCTCCCCACAAAAAAACTAAAAACTAAATAAATACATACATACACAAATAAAATAATTAATTAATCAGAAACAAAACAGTAACTTTACCAGTGCCAGGTGTGTCTACAGGATTTGGCTCTCACTAACCATCTTGAAACTCCTTCAGGCACTTATTGGGGCAGTTTTAAATGGTCACATGGACATAAAATGGACATAAAATCTGCATGTCTAGCATCAGCCTGTATCTAATAAAAAACTGTTTAAAAGGTTTGCCCCTAAACAACGTTTTAATAACCTTTCTTCACTTGTAAGCTATGAGTTCCACCACCAACTTCGCTGTTGTGGAAATCTCTAATGGGTTTCTGATCCAGGTTTCGCTCGCTTTCTTCGTGTATTGTGCCTTTTATACAATGAATCATATTTTGGAAAAACACAAAAGAAGGCTAATTTACTTCGAAACATAACTTAGGCATAAGGCTCGGCTTCATGTGAGCCGACATAAGTTTGTTATTTCGCACTGCAACTGAATGCATCAATTTACGCAGGTTGTCAGACGTCGCACGTACAGGTTGCCCTTGACAACTGAGCTGGATAACTTTTTCTGTGTTTCTGCGTTAGTTATTTAGCATGTTTGGCTTTTTTATTTTAACCACAGTAATAGTGAAATCACAAAAAATTATTACGTCCTGGCTATTTATATACATAAGCTCTCTAAACTCCCACATGGAGTTCAATGTAGGACACACGTGGATGTACGTTAGCTTACTCAGGGGTGTCAAACTCCAGGCCTCGAGGGCCGCTGTCCTGCAGGTTTTAGATGTGTCCTTGATCCAACACAGATGTTTAAATGGCTAAATTACCTCCTCAACATGTCTTGAAGTTCTCCAGAGGCCTGGTGATGAGCTAATCATGTGATTCAGGTGTGTTGACCCAGGGTGAGATCTAAAACCTGCAGGACAACGGCCCTCGAGGCCTGGCTTTGGACACCCCTGGCTTACATGCATGAGTGCAGGTTGAGCATTGAGGGGAACATATTAAGCAGATGAGCACCAAACAGCTCATTTCCTTTTCTGCATGATGAAAGTAGAAATGTCAGCAAACGCAGATGGGTTTGACAGGTTCCTGTAAGGAGTTGGTTGTTCTGACTGCTATCAGGCTACTTTTGTATCTTTATTCATACTCCACTGTTCTTAATTTGAATTCACACACCCGAGCTTCAAATAGTTTTCATTATGATTTACACACATTACAAACATTTTACATGTACCTTTGAAGATTTTAAGGAATCATGTATGTCTCAATTATGTAATTATGTTAGTCTGAAAACAGTAGGAAAATGCAAGCGAGCAACAGCCAGGCCCATTATACATTTATTTCACAACTTTTTTCTTCCTATGTTTTTTTGTTTCGTTGTGTTTTGCTCTGTCAGTCTTTACTCTCAGGTGGAGATGGAGCGGCTCTCTCCTGGGACAAACTAAAAACCTTCCAACTGGCTCCCACCTCCCACCACTCCTCACAGCTGCTTTATAGATCATGTAATGACTCTGAGATTCTTCCAAACCCAGAGTCTCTGTAGCACTCCGGTTCCTGTCTCACAGATGCTTGCCACTGAGCCATGAACCCATGCCCTCCATCCAGCTTCTGCATCAGATCATACTTTTTGGTCAAACTTTTGTGACAGTAAACCTTGCTTCACTGAGTTTTTCTCATTAATCTAGCCACGATGACAAAGTTGATGCACATTAGGCTGCAATTACATCCTCGGGTCTTTTTGATTAGGATGCAGCGTGCTTTGCACACCTAGATTGGGAGATTTTTTTGCCGTTCTCTCTAAATCCTTCTAAATCCCCACGGTCGGGTTGGATGATGAATGTTGGTGTGCAGACATTGTCAGGTTTCTACATGTCCAATAGAGTTCAGGTCAGTAACTGGGCCACTCTAGGACAATCATGGAGTTGCCCCTAAGACACTCCTGTGTTGTTATTGTCATTGTCACGTAATTCTAAGGTTCAGAATGCTGTGGAACAGGTTTTCATTGAGGATGTCTCTGTACTTTTATACTTTCAGCTTTCCCTAAAACCTGATTAGTCTCCAGTCCCTTCTGCTGAAAAATACCCCTACAGTGATGCTGCCACCACCGTGCTTCACTGTAGGGATGATATTGAATAGGTGATGAGCGGTGCATGGCTTCCTCCAAACATGATATTTAAAACTGACATCAAAAAGTTTAATCAAACTAGAGTAACATGTTTTATCACAGTCTAAGAGTGGCTTAAACTCCAAGCAGGCTTTCATGTGGTTAGCACTGAGGAGAGGCTTGTATTTGGGTACCGTCCTTAAATGTTTACATCGCTAAATTTCAGGGATATGCATTATTAATGTTACTGCATACATTTATTCCACAGCTGGAATTTTATTGCATATTAGTGATAAAGCCCAGATCCATGGAGAGCTCCAGTGATGGTTGTCCGTCTGGTGTCTTTCTTCTGTCCTTTAGTCAAAGTGATCATTAGGCCCCTGGTCACCTCTCTCACTTTAGCCCCTCCCCCCTCTCCTGACCAGCTCTTGGAAGAGTGCTTGTTGGGCCAAACGTTGTCCCTTTTGCTCTCGTATATATCATCAGCTGTGAAAGCTTCTATGGAGAGCTGTGTGTCTTTCCAGATGGCATCCAATTAATCCAGTTTAGCAAGGAAAGGAAAGCTGGAAACATTCAGACGTTGGTGGGATTCAGTGGTGCTCAAGCTTTTAACAGGCTTGGTCTCATTAAGAAACCCTTCTGCTCTGATGATGAGAATTTTTATTAATGTTTTTAACTGAGAACATATTTTAAAGGATTTTAGTTTAAAGTACACACAGACACACAACCTGTAGTCCTCCCCACAAAGACACACGGGTGTCAGAAACACAGACAGCTGATGTTCTGCCACAGGTGGTGCCTGACACAAACTGTGTGATTTACTGCTGCTCGCTCTCTCTGCTGCGACCGTGTGTTTATGTGTGAGCGGACTGATGTGGGAGTTCATGCCGGTGTGGTGAAAACGCTGACTGCTGATCCCTGACGATTATTAATGTGCAAGTCAGCGAGACGCAAAGTCGTCATCCTGTTGTCACCATAACAGATCCGCAGCTGCAGTGTGTGTTTCTATTTTAACTAGTTGCTTGAATTTCAGCCATATGTGTGTGGGACATATCACATGTCCATCATCAAGGACATCACTAACGGCACAGTCGCAAGTGAAGTCCTGCAAGCCACTTATACAGAAAAGGGGCTGAAAGAAGCTTATCAGAACCGAGGCTCAGTCAGTTAGCCCACAAAACTAAAAGCACTATTTCTTTATGTAGCTGAAGGACATCCTCCTCCTCCCTGAACCGCACAAGTGTACAAACCAGTCCTTTGTGTCTTTGTGGCTTTAAACTAGCCAGAAGGAAAGACCTTCTCTTAGTTCTCTTAGACTGGAAGTGAAAGGTGAAAAGAAATGATCAAACTGTATGTAGTGGAAAGGACAAACAGATTAGCACAACATTAGTAGCAGCTATAGTTTGCAATGCTGCCTCTGAGATGTAGGTTCTTCATGCTAAAAGCCTGTGTTCAGTCAGTCCATGAAGGGTCCTGTCGCTGTGTTCTTCTTTGAGGATAGAGTCCCCGTGGGTGCGTACGTGTGGAAACACTAACACCATCCATCCTAAAATCCAGAATCAATACAAGTCATCCACTCGAGTGACTGAGCTGCGAGTGACTCAACCGATGATGAATGAGCCGTCAGCACAACGCCCACTGCTCACCAGCTTTGTTATTGTGACATCTAACACAATGAAGCAGTAAATGTCATTAGATCTGAGGCAAATGAAGCGTACTCTCACTGCAAACTGCTCAAAGGGATGCAGGAATGCCTGATCTGAACTCAGTTTAGTTGTGTCAGCTTTCTTCTGCGCTCATTAGGTCTCTGAAGTTCACCCCAGACAAACATGCCGGTGAGCTGTGTCTGCCATCTAGTGTGGAGACCATGAAATGGTCCACATCATTACCAACAGTCTGCCAGTGTTCAAAGACATCTTTGTATTTGGGTACTGTACTTCGTTTCCACACTTAGGACCATTGGCACTTATTAGTCCTAACCCTCTGAGACAGGGGTGTCCAACTCCAGGTCTCGAGGGCCGGCGTCCTGCAGGTTTTAGATGTGTCCTTGATCCAACACAGCTGATTCAAATGGCTAAATGACCTCCTCAGGCCTGGTAATGAACTAATCATGTGATTCAGGTGTGTTGACCCAGGGTGAGATCTAAAACCTGCAGGACACCAGCCCTGGGGGCCTGGAGTTGGACACCCCTGCTCTGAGACGTCACAAGTGATAAATGGAACGCTATGTTTTCAGGAAAAAGGTGAGAAGACTTAGATGTGTGTCAGTTAAAATGTGAAGACCTGGGAGAACAATTTCATAAAAACAAAAATGACATAGTGTGATAGCCCTGGGACAGAGTTGGGATTTCTTCAACCTCAGAGGGTTCACAGTGACTGTTAAGGTTGACTTGTTATAGTGTTCATTTGGAAACTTTTTTTTTGTTTGTTTTTTTTTTGCAATTCTTGGTTCATTTGCTACTTTGACTTCTCTTTCATCTGTCATCTTGTCAGTCTTTGTCTCAGTGCAGTTGTCTCTGTTTTGCTGAGTATCAGTTTAGTTTCCTGAGTTTTGTTGTTTGTTTATGTTTGTGTGTTTGCTCTGCTTCGATTGCCAGATATTTTTCCTGCCACAGTGCTTTTTTTTTTTAACCAGTAAAGCTTAACAAATTAGTGACAAGGACCCAGTGATTTATTTCCTGTTGTTGGGTTCACTTCACACCTCAACTCTTTGACATTACATGACAATAGTGTGAAGCTGTGACCCTCTTTTTCAAGACTAGAGTGTAGTTTAATGTGTAAATCAAAACAGAGTTCAGCCATTGGTAAAAAATATAGAAACTGTACTTAAATGATAATAAGTAGTACTGATACTTTAGTACTGGTTTCCCTTTCCTGTCCTCTGTATTGTTTTTTATTTATCACTCTGGATGAATCGCTCACTTCCTTAGAACTTTGTGTTGTGATTATAATTATTTTATGTAACAGTCACATGTAAAATGAACATGTTTCAAATAAAATCATATTTCTCATTTTCAATTTTTTCTATTATTATTATTGTTGTTGTTGTTGTTGTTGTCATTTACTTCAGTACTTTACTTTGCAGCCTTACAATATTCTAAATACTTGGGAAGTGTGATTTTAATTTTGCTTTACACTGTTTTATTATTATTATTATTATTATTAATATAGTCGTCTTTATCCACAACCGCTTGGAGACGACATAGAGGATTTC
The DNA here is from genome assembly GCA_015108515.1 of Hemichromis elongatus. Lineage (NCBI taxonomy): Eukaryota > Metazoa > Chordata > Actinopteri > Cichliformes > Cichlidae > Hemichromis > Hemichromis elongatus. Next base: position 20,484 of record VUQR01011594.1, read on the forward strand.
ACACGCTTTACCGCACAGTAACAATTCCGGGTCGGGACCTTTGTATAATTTCAAAACAAAAGCTTGTGGCGACTGCTCAGAAAACCGAGAGGAATATTCACGTTATTGAACCAATAAGTACAGCAATGTATGACTCTGCATAAAGGGAACTGTTTCTTAAATAGACAGATAAATAAACAAATTAAAAAAAACTTCTATATAAGTATATGGAACTGAAATATTTAATATTTATCAAATATGTCCCTTTTACATTTGCTTACTTTTGCTTTGTTGAATTCGAAATATTTATTTACTTTGTCCTGTATTATGTTATTACTTAACTTTTAAAAAATGTAATGTTATTGAAATTTCAGGTTTGTACCTTATTAAGAAATGTGTTTCTCTTTTATTGCCTTTTATACCATTTTGCTTATTTATGCTATTTGTTATGTTTGCTTTTAACCTAATCTTTTTAAACATTGTTTTAAAAAAGGCTCTTCAGTATGTTATATAATTTGTTATATAATTTCATTTATCTTTTGTATCATGTGGTTGTATCTTGATGAAACATTATTGTGAAAGCTTCAATTAAATGCAAATGTTTTAAATCCTTGTAATATTTAATTGCTGGTGCTGTTATGAAATATCTAATCATATTTTTCTAACTAAACTCACTCCAAGGCACAGAGTTAGATACATTCTATTAGCCTACATTATTTTATTTTGTCTCTGCGCCAGTAACATTGAATTCCTTCAATACTGGATTTATCTTTTCTATGGCCTCGGTTCACAGCACATAATTTTTGAAGGCCTTTATATTTTCAGAGAGAATTTTGCCACTTTTAGATGAATGCTGAAACAAACACACAAAGAAAAAACAAACAAACAAAAATGTCAGGTCCCCATCAGAATAAGATATTCAGGCCTAAAAGATCAAAAGTCTAATCAAGGCGGTGTTTCAGTTCGTTGTTTCTTTTAATAGTTTGTAAGGGAGCACTGCATGATTCAGGGTATTAATTTACCTTAGTAATTTTTATGTAAGTCCAAGTCTTGTGCTTTTATTTTGAATGTACGCACCGGATATGGGTTCGGCGCCGTGGTTTCTTCGCTCTGATTGGTTGTACTCACGTTGCTGCTGATGTGGTGTTCCGAAGTTAGCAAACGCCAACAGCCGATTCAAACTTGTTTTCTGCTTTTCTTATTATCGTAGCTTTGTGAAAACAATGCCTTACTATCAGACGTGGGAGGAGTTCGCCCGTGCAGCAGAAAAGCTGTATCTGACAGACCCAATGAAGGTATAGACGCTTTATTTGATATGTAGCCTACCTGATAGCCGGCTAGCTAGATAGCACGTTAGCGACGTGACTGTGCTGACTTGGTTCGGTATTTTTTTTTTCATTTTAAATTCTCAACAGTTGTTTGTTTGTGTTGCAGGTCAGAGTGGTTCTAAAGTACAGACACTGCGATGGAAACCTGTGCATTAAAGTGACTGACAATGCTGTGGTAGGTACACTGAGGAAATAACGTGGACCTGTTCGTACCAGCCGGTGAAATATGAGACATTATATTGAGAAACCTCTTCAAACTTGTGGTGGACGAGCAGCCAGAAACGCCTTTGTTTGTTTTCTGAGTCTGCTGGTACTAGTTTATGTTAGGCTAAATGGTGACGTGTAGCCGAGCAGCTGCGAGAGGTTCCGTTTTTTAGTAAAGCCCCTGTAATCTCTCACGTTTTACTGTCTACTACAGCTGTGAGCTGTGGGAGGGGAATACATTTTTTTTTTTTTTTTTTTTTTGTTTTTTTTTTTTTTTTTTTTTTTTTTTTTTTTTTTTTTTTTTTGTTTTTTTTTTTTTTATTTTTTTTTTTTTTTTTTTTACATAATTTTAATGGACAGCTAGTATCATAGAGAGATATGTAAA
>VUQR01011594.1:25294-58129 GCA_015108515.1 Hemichromis elongatus
TTTTTTTTTTTTTTCCCCCCCCCCCCCCCCTCATTGTGCCACGTAAATGAAGCAGAGCTTTCTGATTTCCCAGCAAAGGTGTGGAGAAAGCCCAGTGTTTCCACATGGACATGTTCAATAAATGTTTGTTTACCCCAGTCAGCAACATTTCTCTTTTATTCTCTCTTTATGGATTCCAATGTGTTCAACAGTCATACATCAGAGTTATTATGCCAGACAGTTTATATGACTTTGGGTTTGAATTATTAACATAACATTTCCTTTATTTAGCCTGAGGTTGGGAGTTTTTCTTGGAGCAGTTAAAAAAAAAAAATACAACAAAATCTAAAAGTACAGTTGTGTGTAGCTCATAAATCATACATAACCAATCAAATCTCAGTGAGTTTGAAATGAATACGAAGTCAAAGTAAATGAATGTATGATATAAACGCCGATACAATAAACAGTCTCTTCCTGTTGTCGATGTGGACATCCAGGTGCTCCAACGCCAGCATGGGTCAGGTAGCGGCCTTCTGTGTATTTCAGTCACACTGACAAAGTTGTTTGTTTTTAATTAAGCAAGTTTTTCCCAGTTTTTAAATTTAAGAAGTTTTTGTAATTGAGGTATGTCAATTTTCTATTTTTGGTTCATATTTACTGCTGGAGTGAGTGTTTAATGCAAACACACAAACCCAAGGATGACTTCAAAGTGAGCCTATAATGGCAAAATCAAAAAAATAAATGAGTTCAAAGAGAATTAGCAAAGCTGCACATGAAGGAAACACGGGGATATACAAACCTCTTGTTGAAAGAAATAGAGACGAGGATATCGATGCTCTGATAACATGTTGGTTTTCTAAAATTATTACTTTGTGAAATGAACTGCTGGAAAGATGCCATAGATAAGCTGAACTTTCTTACGTGTACAGACTCTGGATCTAAGGTTGCAGAGCAGTTTGGCGCATGCTCCTAATGATGGCGTCCTGGGCGTCTCTCTCCAGATCTGGATTAGGCTGTCACTAAGGTGCAGATGTGCCAGAGGCTGAGCTACATCAGTCATGCTGAATGACACACGAACAAAAACAAACCACATGTGTTTTGTACCTTATAGATCAACTTTGATCTGTAAGTGGTAAATTGATTGTAATGTCTTCTTCAGTATCTGTGTGCCTATTTTGTTTTTGTTGCAGGCTCCCTGCTGTTTTGAGTTGATCCCTTTTGTCTCCTCGTAATATTCAGGAATATTCATTCATTCGTTTTTTCTAACTAACTGCAAATATGTGTATTTGGATCTTCCCTGTCAACATTTTCATCAGTAATACAAATGTTGAATGTGTGGTTTATCATAGTATGTTTACATGTGCTCGCCAAAAATATAAAGAACTTTCTTGAACAGGTCCGTCCATTTTTTTCCTTCTGCGTATTCGGCTCAGGGTGTTAAGAGTCCAACCCAGGTGTCATGGGGTAAGAACAGAGTTCAAGTTGTACGTCTGTCACCAGGTTAACACATAGAGAAAGACAACTATTCACAACAGAATCACATTCCTTTGGGAAGAAGACGAACAATGCCCAGAGAGAGCCCAGGTACTCGCCTCTGCATCGATTGGCTCCGGGATAGCGGATTCAAACCCAGGACCTGCTTGCTCTGAAGCAACGGTTCCAACCACTGCACCACCATGCTCCACTAAAAAAGTGAACTTTAAAAAATATGTTAGAAATGTTTGTTTATGATAACTGATAGCTGCCTTTCATCAGAAAGAACCCAGAAAAGGTTATGCAAACTCGTTGCTTCGCCTTACTTAAGATGACCAAGTTAAGGCAAGTAATTCACTGTGAGTAGTAGTCGTAGTGAAGTTGTTGTTGTTGTTGTTGTTACTTTTTTAGGAAGCTCTACGTTTTCTTTTTGTGCTTTTACGTACATATAATGTTTGACGCCTTTATTGTGAAGGTCGAAAACGGAAGTTCAAAACTTTTCGCCCCCTATTGGTTCTGCATACGGAACGTGCGCTGTGACAAACTTCCGTTGTGAATTGGACTACAAATGTCCTCAGATCGTCTGGTTATTTTCCCAGTCGGATGGATTCTGTGAACAGCAACAGCAGGACTCGTCAGAACAGCCGCGTTTAGGAAAAGTTGAGCATAAATGCGACATACAGCAGGTTTGTGTCAAAAACGGCTTCAGTGTCGTTTCAACAACTGTGTTCATCAAGTTTTGCGAAGATGGTGCGTTTACAGTTTGAACCAGAGTGAGAGAAACCAGCCAGCCGGCTTGAAATTCAAACTTAAGGATGCGTCGGTCGTTAACGTCACCACTACCGCGTACTAACGTACACTAGCGTTAACTAGTTTTCTAATCTTGCCCAACATTAAGTTCCTACAAACAGAGGAGCCGTTCTTCGCATATTTGAAACACTAGCATCTTTTACGTGTGGACTTGAGTGTCGCATTTAGCCTTTGACAGACCATAGTTGGGCGAGGCTCCGTCTAATCTGTGGAGAAACAAGTTCAGCTGAGAGGTGATGGTCACACTTGTCAACTACGTATGTTTCGCTGAACGTGTAAACACGTCCCCAACTGTGCACGTGTCGTAAATATACTGTCGTTGTCGCATGAAGCAGTGTCCAGATGGCACTGCATGTGTCCCTGTGTATTTTTCATAGCCTGTATACAACAGAGGTCATCTGATAATGGAACTAGTACCGATATGGTTATTTAAGGCCGGCTGTTACAGTTTAGCGGTAGATATTTTCACATAATCTGGATTATAAAAAATTGCAAATGTATTTACAGTATCTGTAATAGAGACCTTATGACTTACGCCACTTCAAAAAGTTACTGCATTGGCCCGCTGTGAGTGTCTGTGTGACGTTACTGCGCAGTAGCCATGAATGTCCTGTTATTTCTGGGCCTTTGGGGAAAAACAAAAACGTATTTGTCAGGGAGTAAAAACCTGACCAAAAAAAGAATTTAAGGCAAAAAGTAAAGAATAAAGTAGTAATACTCATCTTTACAATTTGTTTGTTTTACAGTAGCCTCACGTTTTTGTGTCGAAGCACAACAGAACACACGTGGCCTCTTTTCACTGTTTATACATTAGTTTGCATTTTATTCATCTCTGGTTCGTTTTCACACTGCGTCTTTTGTCTTGTGTCCCTGTCCACCACCCCCAACTACTTTGAGTAGATGGCTGCCCTTGCTTGGGTCTACAGGAGGTTTCTTCCTGTTAAAAGGGAGTTTTTACCTCCCACTGTGCCAAGTGCTTGCTCATAGGGGGTCCTTTGATTGTTGAGGTTTCTCTGGATTATTTTAGGGTCTTTACCTTGAGGTGACTGCTGTTTGGATTTGACACTACATAAATAAAATTGAATTGAACATTTAAAAAGAAAATACAATGGCAGGAAAGTAGACCTTATTACAAAAATGGTACATGATGTAGACCCTGTCTGCATTTCTGGTGGGAACACGGTTAGTTTCTCAAACGGTCCTGAGACAAAGTTCTGCTGATTGCACCGGATAAATTCTGGCTTTTGTTTTTCTTTGTAAGATTTTTAAAATTGTCTCCTTTCAGCAGCATGCCCACTTCTACCAGTCAGCTTTGTGAGTCTTAGTGTGCCAACCCGTTGTCTGTTGTCCACAGCGGTATGAGTCTACGGGAAATCAGTGAGAATCTGAAGCTGGCCCGTGAATATGCCTTGCTGGGAAACTACAGCTCAGCCAGTGTTCTCTATAATGGACTGCTTGAACAAATCAAAAAGTATGTGTACACAGTGCGAGACAGCAGCTTCCAGCAGAGATGGCAGCAGGTAAATGTAGTGCTGATCGTTTATCTGATCATATGAGGAGCCGATCCAAGTTTTCCTTATGTGTGCATTTGTGTTTGTTTGTCAGCTGTGGCAGGAAATCATCGAAGAGAATCAACAAGTTCAGGACATCATGTCAACTCTGGGGAACTTTCAGATGGACACGGCTCCTGTTAAAGCGAGTAACCACGATGATTTTGAAATGAGACCTTTGCATGTGGAACAGAGGTACTGCGCTGGTTATTTACATACACGTATTATTTTCTGCTTATTCATTGCTTAGGAAATTTCATGTGCTTCGTGAACACTGAATATCTGCTTCTGGTTTAACTCTGCAGTTTTCTGAACTGCAATTGTTAAATAAGCCCAGAACAATAGCCCTGATGTAGTCATATGATTGAGATCAGTGAACTTCTGTGAACCTCTGTGAGCTCGTTTTGTTCTGGCTCTGCCCTCCAGAAGGATGGCTGGTAAACCTCAGAGTATTTTTAACTGTTAGAGATGCATTTCTTAAAAAGTTCCAACATTATTTAAATTGGACAGATGATGATTAGAAAACTCTGACTGCTGATATCAGGAGGTAAGGCTGATCTTTGCTTGCTACACTGATTTGTCCTGATAACATTAATAATCATTCTGTTGTATACCTTTCTTTGAGCATTTGTTTAATAATGACAACAACTTGACAATAATTAAATCTCTTAAGAGTAATGGCCTCAACAGCACCTACCTGATGAACACAGAATACGCCTGCAGTCTCAGAAACCTACTGAAAATACACCTTTGACAACAGCACATCCTGTCTGTGGATTCTTAAATTCATTCATGTGCTTGTGATACATGTTTTAACAACATTGGTTCTTTTTTTTCTTTTTCTTTTTTTTTTAAAGAAAAAAGTATTTATTTTTTTAATCAAGGTCAGAGGTTTGCGCTTTGGGGTGAGAGCAGCTGTTGTGGCAGATAGCTGCGCCACGCTAAACTTGGTCCTGCCAGAGGTCTCTTCCTGTTAAAAGGAAGTTCTTTTACCCCACCATCTCCGACTACTGCTCACAGAGGATCATGTGATTCCTGTGGTTGTCTAAGGAGCTTGGAAAGAAAAGAGTCTGGACACTTGGTTTTCTCCAAGCTCCTTAGACAACCACGACCTGGATGACTGAGAAGCGTTACAGATTCTTGTGGTTCTTTCTCTAATATTGGATGGTATTGTGTTTACAATATAAATCACCTGGCATCACTGTTGGGAGTTAATCCTGTACAGTATAAATAAAACTGACTTGAACTGGGCGGGTGGAGTGTTATCTGCTAATTAGCAGTCAGTGCTGTTTTATATAATGTTGGAATTTCACTCAGCAAAACTGAACACAACCGTCTTTGATGGCAGGTGGCACACAGGAGGCTACAGCTGCCTGTAACCATTTCACCCAGTATACAGAGTTTGGTTTTTGCTGTTTTTAAGGAAAATTATGACCAAATCTGTTTTTGTACAGTCTGTAAACATGTCTGTGTAAAAACTGTAAGGTCGGTGGTTTAGTGGGACTGTTACGCTCGTCTCATTTTTCATTCCCGGACGTTGCTGGGACTAGAATGGAAAAGCAGATTGGATTGAGAGTTTGGAAAAGTTGAGCTTCTAGTGCAAATAAGGATGCTTAAAAAAACATGCTAGCCTTTTATCAGCACTGACGACACCCTCACAGGAGATGCTTGATCTGAAGAGTTTTAGTTCCTGCTTAAATAAATGTTTGTTTTTGTTTAGAGGAAAACTTCAAATGCAGGACAGCGTCTCAGTCTGTTTTCTGCTTTGCTTTATTGACCGTGTGCTGTGGCAGTCCGATCTGGTCTTGCTGGTTTTAAATCAGATATTCAGCTCTTTAGTTGGCTATTGGTCCTGGTTTGTGCTCTAAGCATTAAGGCAGTAGCTAAATCACAAAGAGCGTAAATGTTTCAATGATTTAACACCTCATGACATTAAGGGCTTGCAATTGATATTTATTCGACAGTCTTATCCCCGTTTTGTTCACAGACATTCTCCCTGTCCTGTCAGACGTCCTGCCAACCCCTATAAAGAGAGCAAACCTGCAAACAACCGCCTGAGCGTGGCTGTGAAGGCCCAGCAGAGGCACCTGCCGCGAGGGGCCAACGGCGACAGAAGCAGAGCTTCCAAGGGCAAAGAAAAGAAGGAACCAAAGGAGGCTGCTGGCAAAGCAAAGGATGATAAGGTGAACGACATGTTGGCGGTTTCAAGGCGCAGCACGCACACAGTCACAGCCTGTCTATTGTAATACCTGATCAAACAGTACACATGCAGTCTGTTTACTCACCGCCTAGCCTGTCGTTCCAGTTTTTTGTCTAAAGCGCTACATTCAGGGAGCCTCGAGGGGTCATTTTATTTTTATTTACTTGTTTATTGTCTGCCTCTCAGAATAAATCTGATGTCCAGGAGAAAGAAGCAAAGAGGTTTGATGGGGCAGGATATGATAAAGACCTCGTGGAAGCTCTGGAGAGGGATATTATATCTCAAAATCCAAATATTAAATGGTAGGTGAACGTTTTGGATGCCTTGAACGACTAAGCTATAGTGTGTGAGCTTTCCTCCACTAGACAAAGTAGTTTTTGGCACGTCTGCTTTGGCTTCACTTCATAGCCTTTGTGTCGTGTAGAGGTTTATCCATCTTTCTCGGCGTGAGCACCAGCCTCCCTGAGAGTTTTCCCTTCTGACATCAGTCTAAACTGCTTTTATAGGGATGACATCGCAGACTTGGAAGATGCAAAAAAGCTCCTGAAAGAAGCCGTTGTGTTGCCGATGTGGATGCCGGCGTTTTTTAAAGGAATAAGACGACCCTGGAAGGTCGGGATTCAAACACAAGTTTGTGCCATCACTAATGTCACATGCGTCCTGTTACATAGACGTTATTTTCTTCTTTAGGGTGTGCTTATGGTGGGACCTCCTGGCACGGGGAAAACACTTCTGGCTAAAGCCGTCGCTACCGAATGTAGAACCACATTCTTCAACGTCTCCTCATCAACTCTGACCTCGAAGTACAGAGGAGAGTCTGAGAAACTAGTTCGCCTTCTCTTTGAAATGGTAGGTTCAGTTTTTGCCGGGTTTCTGTTTGTTGGCGTCCTTGAACTTTCTGAACTTGGTGTCTGTTGTCCGTAGTGGTATTTCCTTTAATTTGTCACGACTGGAAGTTAGTTTTGGAGCCCTCTAGTGGTTGGAAGTCACCTAATGCACCTTTATTTCTGAGAGAGAATTTATCAGTCATTTAATAAATAATCATAAACTGAATAAAATGTTAAGTTAAGCTATTTTGGTGAATCAGTTATAACCACCTCATATTGTCTTCATGTTTAAAATTCCTCATAGTATTTAAAAACCATACTTTTCTTTTTTTGTCTTGAACTGAGTGGTTGTGTGTCCCTGAACAGGCTCGTTTTTATGCTCCCACCACGATCTTCATTGATGAAATTGACTCGATGTGCAGCCGTAGAGGAACCTCAGAGGAGCATGAAGCTAGCAGGAGAGTAAAGGCAGAGCTACTCGTGCAAATGGATGGTATAGAGCTTTTGTCCATTTCCATCATTTCATGCTAGATGTATTTACCTCTTGATGGAGGCAGTTTCTTTTTTTTCTCTCGTTGTGGATTTCGCGCAGGTGTTGGTGGAGCATCGGAGAACGACGACCCATCAAAGATGGTGATGGTCCTGGCCGCGACCAACTTTCCGTGGGACATAGACGAGGCTCTGAGGCGCCGCCTGGAGAAGCGCATCTACATTCCTCTTCCTTCAAGTACAGTTGTTGTTTTACTGATTTCCACACTGAATTCAATGAAATGCGATTATTGAAAGTGAAAACTGCCAAAGACTCTAAACTCTTAAGTTGCACGTTTTAATAACTAATGCGGGCTCATAACAGCTGCTGAGCCTCCACATTCCTCACATTCCACTGATTTGAAGCACAGTGCACACGGCTGGCAGCACATGCAGCTTTTTAAAAGCTACTTTCTGTTCTATGGAAACATTTTTAACTGTAAAGCCACGAAGCCAGAAGGCTTCCTGGTTCCGTGTCTGCTTTGTGTTAATTAAACTTGACAAATACTGATTTTCAAAATGTGCACCGTGGAATTACAGTCCCACGTAAATGTTCTCAAGGAGGGCTAAACAATGCTGAGTGAATGACGACCTTCTTTCTTGGTGTAAATATTGCTGATGAAATAACCGTTGACTCGAGCAGAAAGCATGCTCCGCTTGCTGTCGGCCCTCTGTTTGCAGCTAAGGGGCGAGTGGAGCTGCTCAAGATTAACCTGAGGGAGCTGGAGCTGGCCGGTGACGTGGACTTGGACAAGATCGCTGAGCAGATGGAGGGGTACTCAGGAGCTGACATCACTAACGTGTGCAGGTCGGGGCGTTTTTTCAAAATGAACTTTCAAGAATACACGAAGCATAACTTCTAGATAACCGCTGATATTGACTGTTGGTTAAATATGGAACTGTAGTCTTAGTATTTAATGCTGTAGAGAAAATTATTTGCATCTGTTTGCCATGTTAGTTATACACACTCTGTTCTGTAACTGACTGTAAAATACAGGCTGACATTATACACATGTTGATGTCATCAGCAATCTGGCCAGACAGACGGCTAGAAGTACAGAAACAGGAGTCTATGAGGGGAGGGCGGGGCTCTGTACTCAGGGCAGCTACATAAGGATGCTTGGAGTTCGCCCGTGTTAGCAGGAATACTAGTGTTTGCTAACGTTATCCAGACCAGAGAGGATGACTCGTGATCACTCTGCTGATGTTTGTGAAACCCTGTTGAGCCCAGACTAGTTAATCCACTCCTGATTGTTAGCTAACAGTAGTTTAATGGCTAACGTGGACAAATTGTCACACACTAATCTAGGTTTGTGTTTTAGAGTGGCTAGCAAAATCCCATGTGAAACCACATCATGTAGTGTGAGCACATCATGAGTTTTAAAGGCTGCTGAGCTGGTAGCCATGTGTGCTTGATGTTAGTGAGTAGTGGACTCTACAGTGCTGTTAGGCTGTGTTGCTTGCTTTCTAACACTTTCTTAGGGACTGAATGGAGGCGCTGATATAAGGCGCTCTGCAACGAGAATGATCTCCACAGCTGTGTGTGACCTTCAGCACACTGTAGTTCTGTTTCTAGTTAACCTAACCTTCCCACCTTCCCGTTTGTGCGTGATGAACAGTATGAAGTGGAATCTGACAAAGCGTTGTTGTGTGTCGGCGTAGGGATGCGTCTCTGATGGCCATGAGGCGAAGGATCGAAGGCCTCACTCCAGAGGAGATCCGCAACATTTCCCGGGACGAGATGCACATGCCCACCACCATGGAGGACTTTGAGTCCGCTCTGAGGAAAGTGTCCAAATCGGTTTCTGCGGCTGACCTGGAGAAGTACGAGAAGTGGATCGAAGAGTTCGGCTCCTGTTGATGACCCGTTCACCGTGCAGCTTAGCGTGAGGCGTTGTGTTCTGTGTGTGCGGCTGCGAGTACATTTTAGCACAAAAGTAAGTGCACTTGAAAAGTGGCGACTCTTCTTTTTGTACATGTTGTTGCTATGCAAACCTTTTCATCTCAGTGAGTGTTGGAAGAAGAATGCGAGGAACTCGGAGCTGATTGTTGATGCAGTTCATTTTTGGACTCGTTTTAGTCGACTGATCCCGAACGTGTTGCCGAAAATGTTCGACAAATCAGATATAGCTATTAGAAAAACTGACAAACGGAGTCGGCATTTCCTGAAATACACTAATAATAAAGGTCAGACATGTTAGTCTATCTCAGTGTGGTGTTATTGTCTTTGTGCTGGTGTGTCTGTCGGATATAGAACCAGCCAATCAAATGTCGTTCCCTTTCTTGTTATTGTTGTTTTCACTTGATGCACTTGATTTTATTTTAAACCACATGGATCTATAACTTTTTCTTATGAACATTAAACAAGGAGCCATTTCTATGTTGTGATACATGTAAGTTCATTTATTGCTGACTATATCTGCTAAAATGTCTACACACAGATGAATTCACACATTCAACTTCACCCAGAAAGAAACGTGTCCATGTAACCTGCGAGCTCCGTTTCAGTTTTTCTACACTTGGATCTGTTTGTTACTGATACAGTCCCGATCAAAGGTTGAGATGACTTGAAAAACAGCAAAAAAAAAAAAAATCATATTTTGCTTGGTTTGGTTTAAAAAGGTTCCAAATCGAGCTTCAACGTTCAACAAGAAGAAATGCGTGTGAGACAAAACATTTTTCTGAGCACGCTGAAAACAACGCTCCTCGTTTAGCTGAAACAAACAGTTTTACAGCTGATCAAAAGTTTAGGACCACATGATCCAAAAAAATCAGATTTCTTTTTTTTTTTTCTTCTCCAAGTGTTCTTAAACTTTTGATCAGGACTGTACGAGTCTGTGATGGTAGAAGCTCCACCTGCTGTTCAGACCTCCACGAGCTGCAGCTGGGTTGGAGGCAGTGGGGAGGGAGCCCGCGTGTCTCAGACAGCTGCAGGGCTGAGTAACACAAAAGTAAAAGGTACATTTGAACTGTTTTAACTCTGCTCTAGTTTAACTGGTCCAGCCCACTTGACATCCTGTTGTGCTGTTTGTGGGTTATGTACTAAAATAAAGAACACTTTGATAACACATCAGATCTCATTAGGGAAAAAAAAATCATGCTGGGTATCTAGACTGGGTGTGTTGGGAATTAAAGGATGCCACATTGTTTGATGGAATTAAAAAATGATCCTCCTACAGCGGGCCAGTCAGCGGCATCATTCATCCTCCAGGAGCTGCCTGCATGCTCTGACCACATGAAGCAGTGTTGTAAACCAGGAGGAACCCAGGACCCGCTGCACCAGTGTTGGGTTGTCCTGGTACCTAATGCCTAGCCTTTCGGGTGTGTATGCATATGACTGATCCACCACACTGGTCATGTTGAATGATGTTACAGGATGTACAACGTTCTCCACATCGTCTCCTCACCCACCCACGCACAGCCTGCCACTGGTGGACCTGCCACGTCTGCTATTCTATGGTAAATGCCAATCAGGCTCCAACGTGCTGGGAACTGAACTACACACTAAAGGATGTCAGGCCCTCAGGCCACCCTCATGATGTCTGTTTCTGATTGTGTGGTCAGACACATTCACACCAGCTGAAGGTCATTTTGTAGCTCTGGCAGTGGTCATCCTGTTCTTCTTGCACAAAGGAGCAGATATCAGTCCTGCTAATGGGTGAGGGACCCTTTACAGCCCTGTTCAGGTCTCCTAGACAAACTGTCTGTCTTCTGGAATCACACAGTACATCTTTTGGCACTGGCATGTATTGATGAGTCATCCTGGAGGAACTGGACTACCTATGCATCCTCTGTAGGGTCCATGTATCACATCATACTACCAGTAGTGACACTGACCTTAGCCAAATGCAAAACTAGTGAAAACATGAGGAGGGAACAATGTCAGTGTCCTGCACCTATGAAACAGACCTACATTGCGTATGCTTTTAGTTTGATGGTTGTACTCTGAGCTCTTCCATGATGCTTGATGTTTAAGGGTGCATGCTCCCTCCCAGAGGTGGACATTATATATCAGTGTAACATTTGATCATCAGTCTGTAGAGTGACCCAGTACGATCCCCAATATACAAAGACAACCATGAGACAATATGTCCATGTGATGTTGTAAGGAAAGCTTTTTAATTAGCATGATTTCTGACCCAAACACACAGTCCAGCTGTAATTCATACAATGTTTGCACACAGATGCCAAAACAAGAGACCACGCTGATGTATCAAAGACCAAATTAAAACGTTTTTTGTTTAACTCTGAACTAACTTGGCGTCGCGTACAGCGCACTGTTGCACAACTTGAGGCAGATTCCAACACTGTTTTAAGTCATCATGCACTTTCCTTTTTTTAATGGAAAACTTGCCGATAAGGCAGCAAACTGCACTCACTAGCTACGCTACGCATGCACCTTTTCGCTAACGCAGTACATCATGCCTACTGCAGTTTAACTGAGCCCTAGGGAGACAAATCATGGCCTCACAAGCTGATCTTTGGGGGTGTCTTTGAAAAAAAAAGCCTTACTCGTAGTAAAACAACACCCTCACACACAAAAAAAGCAAAACAATAAGAGAAAATGTGGATTGTGAGTTTACGATGACTAAAAACGCAGGTTTTTCACCAAGAGCCTGTCGAGCCGTTTGAGCCTTCATATCTAGAACTGCCAAACATCAGAGAGGCGTGATTAAAGCTTCACAAGATCACCTAAACCTTGATAACTTTGTATCAGATAAGGTAAAATGCTGAACGCTTGACCTGCTCCAGAGCAGGTTATGTTTGAGATCAGCACTGCCTCTGTTATGTGACCGCACATGTGGATCGATGGGACACCTTTGTGTGACTGCTTAGCCAGAATCCTGAACTTGAGCTAAGCGACGCCACAAAGAACAGCTACTTCGTAGCACAGGCCACTGAAGTGACAGTGAGGACATGCAGATTCATTCTTTGAACAAGAATGGTGTTCCAGTCTTGGACTGTATTTTACATCAGTCTGCTCATAGTTTATATATACAGAGAGAGTGCATAGACATTCTGAACAATTTCACTGACATTCTCCAATATTAGTAACAGGAAGCCACAAACAATACTGATTAAAGTAGACCACATAGTAATCCTCATCATAGAATCCTTACAAAGCCGACTGAGGCACAGTGAAAAAACAAAAAGACAATCAACAGATGAAATCAGAAATGTGGAGTCAAGGGGAGGAGTTTTTAGTAGTGACATTCAGGAATGGAAACTCTGACACAGTAATCTGCAGAGCTGTGGTCTTTTTAGACAAACCAACAGACAAGTGTCTCTGCCTCTGTTTACTTTTAAATACATTTAAAGCATTTAAAGACATCTTTGTTTTTTCCAGCAGTAGGTTGTAGGTGAACGGTTTGACGAAATAAAATATATACACAAAGCAAACAAATGTGTGACCTGTAAAGAAATGTTACATACATAATGTTTTTTTAAGGGAACTTTTAAGTGTTTCAATGTGGTTCTAAAAGTCTCAGTTTGTCCATATTTATAGGTTAAGCCCACAGCGTTTAGCTTTTTATTCTGTGCTGCAAAAGTTTTAGTGATACATAAAATTGAACGGAACAGGCTGAATGGTCCATTTAGTAGCAGTGCTGAGGACGTAAACTGCTTTGGTCTTGAGCTCTGGAGCAGATCTGATACAAAGGCTAATGGTTATACTTTTGTGTAATGCCAATTTGTACCACAAGATGGTGCAGTGAGCCAACCGTCTATAGGAGCACATTCTTATCAACAGTATCATAGCAGCAAAAGCAAAGCTACGTGTGGAAACAGGGATATGGCAAAAATAGAATTACCAAACGTAAAGAAGCACACATTCAAAAACGTTTCTAACCACTCACTGATAAAACACTGCCCCCTGGTGGTGAAGTCTCAACGATGTATGCCAACATAATGATTTTCCCATATACTGATGTGTCAACACTGCCCTGCCACAATGAAACACATGAAAAGGAGAACACTATGAATGGTTTGAGTTGACATCAGTCTAAACAGGCCTATTCCAGTTTTTGTCCTGGTGGCCATTCTGAATAATTATTGGGGTCACAGATGCAGATTTTCTGCATGATGTGCTGAAAGCAGATGCTGGTAAGGTAACCATAAGCCTTCCATTCTTTAATCTGATTGCATCATAAAATTCAGCACCATAAATCACTCACTTTGCTTTCCATGTTAAGGGACTCGCATGAGCTAACATTAAATGAGCTTATGTGGGCTGATGAATAGATCATAAAAGAGTAAAGTGACAGGAAAAGCTGTGGTGGTGGTTCACAGATCAGAACAAAACCAGGCCATGCCAAACAAATAGAAGCAAACTGAAGGAGCCGGTCAAGGCGATCCTCATTCAAGGCTTCTTCTCTTCTTCCTCCGCTTCTACTTCTATGTTCTCCAGGAGATTGTGCTTCTCATCCTCTGGCATCACAGGGACAGAGTTTACATGAAAAATGTGCCTGTAAAACAGAACATCAAAAGTTTGTTGGAAGTAATCAGAGAGGAGGTCAAAATATTGACATGCAACCAACAAAGTGGAAACCTCTGGGTCCCAAAAATTAAGTCGATGCAAAAGAAAAAAAAAAAACTGCTGGGAATTTTTCTGCAACTCATTCATTTGGATTTGGAACTTTAAAGTTAGGAGGGAATCCAATTAGCAATATGTGAGTCTGTACATGAATATGAATCCTCCCTAACCAAGCTTGCTTTCATTAGTAACTCCACCCTTTTAATCTAAATATGGTGACTTCTACCTCCAGAAAACAAATATAGCGGCAGCCAAAGAGTAAAGAAGCCAATAGGTGACGAGAGCTACATTCATCTTGTATCTATGCAACAAACTCACTTTTGTTCACAGGTTGGGAAAAACAAGTCTAAGATCTTGACGATGACAGCTGATCCGACCACGCCGATCACGACCACCCACATGACCAGGAAGAAGAGAGGCAGGGATTCGGAACAGAAGCGCCGCAGACGCTCCCGGGCTTGCTCGACCCACTGACACATGGCCTGTGGAGACATAACAAAATATTATGGAAGAGATGTTCCAACAATGTGGGAAATGTGCTCACTTTGTGAAGACTAGGAAGGTCAAAATTAAGGATTTCTTAACCTGCTCCTTGTGGAGCAGACTGTACTGTTTGAAATGAGTGGGATCTTACTGCAGACTTACAGAGTAAGAAGATATAAGTTCCTTGGGTGGAGTTTCCATCTGATTCTGATCCGGCTGGCTCGGGTAAGTGTAATCAAGTTCATCATCGTATCTGACATCATACAGGAGGTCAGGGTCCATACGCAGGGGGGTCTCTGGGAGCTTTCCGGGTGATGCAATCTCTTCCCGGGTGGTCTCTGTGTGCTTCAGAGGATACTGGCTTGTGGTCTGAGAGATCAGCTGCTCTTCATCTGATTTGGAAAGTGCAGGTGGAAAAATATGAAATATTAATAGTAATTAAATAGGTAATATTCTAAACTGGACAGCTAACGAGTAGTTTACTGGCAATTAGGACACAAAAGGCAAACCTTTTCTAGAATTTGGTGGATCTGTGACAACCACATCGTTTTCTCTGGGAACCCTAAAGATATCACTGTGCCCAATGGGGTAGATGTTGGTAAACTGGGCCAGCTTCTGGAAGTCTGGGCTCATCAGTATTTTCACCTCACACATGTCAGGCTGCTGGACCTGAGTAACACACGCAAAGAAAAGAGAGAGAGATGCAAGTTTTTAAAATAATAAACATACTCAAGCTGCCTCTTTAATGAATATTTTATGCACCAGTCATCAGACTCAAAAGGGACATCCCACGATGCATTTGGATTTTGACTTCAAGTTAAATTTGAATTAAGTCCGAGTATCAAGAAGCTCCAACATTATTGGCTCTGCTCCCAGTGCCTTACACTGCACCAACACAGACAAGCAGCAGGTTTGGAAAGCCCCGTCTTCACCCTCATCCAGATCTCACAGTGAAATTAAGGCTGACTGAAGTGATGTGTCAATCACAAGCAGACACCCCCACCCCCCAAAAAAGAAGCATTTTGGCTCATTTGCTTTTTGTGCATGCTAAAGGGGGACCATAATTTACAATATAAGCACTAAGTTGTATCCTCTAAGACTCAAAACTAATGATTGGCATTATAATCATCAGCAAAATGTTTAATGAGGTCATAGAGCAATGGGGACCAAGAGACTTTTATATACGCTTCTTTTAGCTACTACAATTGTCGCCCCCTGCTGGTCATTAGACAGAACCATATCAAGGCCCATTGTTCATTGACTGTTGCTAGTTTCAGTCATTGTGCAAATGTCCTGTTTATAAGGTTGGGGTCAGTCAGCAGTCAGCCGACACCTAAAAGTCACTTGGATGAGCGATGAAACGTTTGTCCCGCTGAAAACGCCACGTCCAGATGAACAGAATCAGCCTTCTGGGATTCCCATATAGGGCTCACATTTGACCTGGAAGCTACATTTGTCATATTTGGCTGTACTGGAGAAATGTGGAAAAACTATTTCCTGTTGCTACATGAACATAAACTGTTTTACTTTGGATTTTTTAATGTGAAATCTAGTTTTTTAGAGCATCAGCTTTGAACTCTGGTTTAGTATAAGCCACCACTTTAAAGCCACAGAAGCTTGTCTCCAGGTGATAATTTCAGTCATACTTACGTCTGAGTTATTCTTAATATTAAAAACAACAACAACAACAACAAAAAACCCTGTAATATTCTGTACAATTAGTGTTTACCTCTTTGCCATCCATCTCTATCACTTCACTGAAGACCTGCAGAGCCACCACCTCCTCTGAGTCACTGTACAGCCTGTTCTGGCTCACCATCACCCGGGTAACAGTGGACACAAAGTCCCCAGACTCAAACTCACTGCTCCCATTGACACTGTCCACTAAGAAAAACAAACAAAATGTAGCAGAATTAGAGGTTGAAATGTCAAAAAAAATCCAACGGGCAGCTTCAGGAGGCCATATTTCCCACCGTCTGTGCTTGTGTGTTTGTCTGAATCTTCATCTTTTATTGGCCCCTCTCTGACATCCCCTGTTTTATGGTTACACTTTGATGAAGCTGCCAGCTGAAGACTTTGGTTAAATAATGTAATGTTTCCTAAACTGCTCCAATGTATTGCTTCTTTAATCAGCAGTATGGTTTTCAGCTTTGCTAATGTCTTCAATTGATCGCTTGGCATTTTTAAAATGATAAACTCACATTAGGAAACATAGTGTGTAGCTGGAATCCAGGCATCTGTTTGTCTGTTGGGCAGTCCATTAAAAACCATTAGTGATTTATGATTGCTCAAAAGTCCATTATCACTGAATTTACCAATCAATGTGATGTTACTTGACTATCTGGACTTGTATTCATTTCCAGATCAATGTGTTTCCTCTTGAACTACACCAGACTAACACAGCATGACTCACAGTTCACCAAATACCAGAACTACCCACCATGTAGTTTTTCTTTTCTTTTTTCAACAAAAACAATAAAGAAAAGCATAAAAATAAACTACTATAATTTGATGTACATTTGAACTCATACTGTACTGAATGTACAGTGACAGTAATATTGACATTTATAACATCTGAACAGTGTATTTTCTTCCAGCTGAGATGAGCGCTTTCTCCTGATTAAAACCAGCGTGGTTTGAATAAATGTGTGGAAAACTCACAGAGAAGCGCTTGACAGTTGAACCTAGTGACCCCTGACAGCTCCACTGGGACATCATTGACCAGCACCTGCTCTTCACCCACCGATATGTTTAAATTTATCTGGAAAAAAAAAGAAAAAAGGGGCGACTAATAGTCGTAGTCCATACTTACAGAAAAAGAGCCTTCGGTTACTGAGCAGTTTACACCGAGTACCTGTAAGTTGTTAGAATCTTGCAGCTGTGCATCTGCCAGTGTCCCCGCTGTCACATTAATCAGGATATTTTCCTACGGTGGTCAACAATTACAG
Source organism: Hemichromis elongatus (assembly GCA_015108515.1). Lineage (NCBI taxonomy): Eukaryota > Metazoa > Chordata > Actinopteri > Cichliformes > Cichlidae > Hemichromis > Hemichromis elongatus. The sequence goes on from VUQR01011594.1 coordinate 42,625, forward strand.
ATGAATGGATTAGGTTTAACACTGCAATGCTTGTCATTTACAGTACATGTGGCCGTGCTCTATTCCAGGAAGCAGGTTCAACATGGCAACGAGTACATAAAGAGTTACAGAGAGTTTTAAATTTGAATGTACTTAATAGCTGTAACCACCTAAAAAAATGAATCATCATTTCTCCCATGGAAAAACATTTCTTAATGAGATATGCAGAAAAAACTTTGTTCTAGTGTTCCCCAGTTTAACCCTTTATAATGTGAACTAATATTAGCCTCCACTAACAGCTGAGGGCTCTCTTGCTTTTAAGGAGCTCTTTATATCCTGGTCTGCTAATTTGGGGAAAATTAGACATTTTAATTAAAGATTGTGTTTATGCCAAAATAAGCCAGTATGAATGAATCCAAACAGGTCCAGACACAATGAGATGGGAAATGACTGGATCTGATTTGGATACAGATTTGATCCAGTCTGAATCTAGGATCCTTATGCACCGTGTGAGTTGACTCCAAGGCAGGCCTGGTTTGCTGGTACGTTATGTAGCGTGGCTCCACTTTGGAGTCATCAGATATCTGGGTCGACCCACTGAGACGGGTTTAGGTGATTTTTTTTTTTAGTGGAAATATGTTGAGATTCAGAGTTTGAATTACAGACACCGTACCTTTCAAAAATGTTTTTCAACATTATTTAATGACCAAATCTCAGTCCTTGAACACATTTCAACATGATGTGTAATCAGATTACAGTTAGACTTTCTACAGCCACCTTTTAAAAAGTTACTTTAAAATCTTGGAATAGTGTGACCGATTACACAAGTATGGCTGATCGCTGATCAGTATGTTCTGTGTCTAAAGGAAGTTTGATTAAAACAGTGACTCTTACCCAAAGTCAGCCTTCTTATTACTGGGAAATTGGCTAAAATAGTCAGAGCTAGAAAGATGGAGACTAGGCTTTAGAGTTTATTCTGAGCTGACAATATATTCGCGTAATCGCTGTATCAGCTGTTATAATGATTATAAAAGCACCCACACTTGGTATATAAAACAGTAAAGTAGCGTCTAAATGAGATTTCTGTGTTTGTAAGATGTAAAGTTATGTAAATGAATTGGCTCCGCTATGTGCTTTTGAGGACATGAAATAATGTGTTCATGTGCTGCAGGAAGGGAGGAGTCTGTGGAAGAGCGACTTGGTTGACTAAAACTTACAAGTGATCAGGCTAAGTTCACAAAGTTACTAAGTCTGAGTTTACGTTAACTCTCTTTCTGGGAGGAAAGAGAGTGATTTCCACTCATCAGGTTTAGCCTTAGCTGTTGGCTAAAGCTGCTTCCCGGAATAGGGCCCTGGACTCCCAGTGAGCTAACGCTATGATGATCAAGTTAGCTCCATATATTTGCTTCCCTTCGTGGCTCTTACCGTATTCAGTTGTCTATTCGACGACTCTGTGCGAGTTGCTGAGACAAAAAGAAGTAATAGAACACAAACTGTCGACCACGTCATTTCCATTTTAAATTCACTTCCCAGCAGCACGACAGCTTGTCACTAGCTGATCCGTACCGGAAACCCGATCGGTACCACGGTAAAACAAAAACATTGAGCACGCAAACATACTGCGCAGTCGCAGATGTTCTTCTCGCGAGAAGTGGAACGTCAGAATGGCGGTGCTCCTTGAAACGACTCTGGGCGATATTGTAATCGATTTGTTTACAGACGAAAGGCCTAAAAGTAAGAATTAAAAAAATGTTATGCTCCTAGTGGTAGCTAATTTCTGGACGTAGCTGCTGGTTGATTCACTTACTGGGACGTTAAACTACAGAATTAATGGTTGCTAGCTACAGTCGTTAGCATGTTTGCTTCATATTCGTTTTAGTTAACACTAGCCGGTGTTGTGCAAAGTTACCCAGACATCGTGTTGTTACAATTACTCTATTAATAAAGACTTAGTTAATTATAATTACTGATGCTTAACTTGGACTCTGTGCTCTTTTTTCAGCTTGCTTAAACTTTCTGAAGTTATGCAAGATAAAATACTACAACTACTGCCTCATCCACAATGTGCAGGTAAAGAGAAATGCTCTGTATAAACTTTCTGTGGTAGAAAATGGTTTAAATTTGGTTTGCTTTGGAAAACCTCAAGCGACCCAGAATACAGTATGTAGTAAGAGCGGAAGTTGGGTATAAGCAATGTTTTATTTGGACCCAGTAGCAAGTTAATATGGCAGAATTTAAATTCCATTAAAACTGCACTGTTGGCAAAGCAGCATGTAGCTGTTACCTCGCAGAAAAGGATGCTTGCTGCTCCTACTACTGCTAAGGTTAGCTATGCTCTAGTTTTCCCCTTACATTTAGACTAAAATGATTAATCTAGATTTTAATTTCCTTTTAACGGACTATGAAATTGGTTCCTCCTTGTTTGTTAGCCACAACTTTCTTGACACAGATCGTCCACAGAACTTCATCTATGTTTCCTGGTTCACCTTTATCAGCAGGACAAGTCTCCAAATACTCCCAAACAGTTTACTAGTTACACTTGTTTAGCAAGAGAAAGCCCCTTTCTGCCCATGTAAAGACGTTTAAGTGCACATTTAAAATCCTTGAGCTATCTTAATATAAAAAAGAGAGAGTTTCAACAGTACGTCTCAGTTTCCCTACATGATAAACAAATGTTGTTGTCGTAAATTAACACATTTTTTCCTGTAAAATTACAGGAAATAAAGGATCTGGTAGCTCATTAATGAGGCTGTCCTCTAATTACTTTCTATAGCAGATAATAAATAAAACTGCCACTTAGTTACTTGTGTGTAGCATGAATGGCCACGGGGGGCAATTTCTGCAGCAAAGTCTAAATGAAACCTATCAAATCTACACATGTAGCAGTTTGTCAGTTGATTTATTTCATTCAGACAGCTGTCTGAATCAAGAAGAGCTTCTTCTTGATTTAGTTGTGCTGCCACAGTGAACCCATTTTTTGCCTGCTAATTTTTATTCATATATTGAATTGTATGTAGACTTTACGGATGTTAAAAGTTTCTACTACAATCTTCTCCATATTTTTTCAGACTCTAAATAAGATTCTGCACTTTTGCTGTCTTTTTCTCCATGACATATTTACGACATGTCGTAACCTAATCATCTTCTTTTCAGAGAGACTTCATCATGCAGACTGGAGATCCTACTGGCACAGGCCGTGGAGGAGAGTCTGTGTATAGGTGAGTCTTATCCGTCTTTCAAGAGAGCAGCTGATTGAGGATGTTGGACATTAAAATAAAGATGCTCTCCATTGTGTCTTATTAGCAAACTGTATGGGGACCAGGCGCGCTTTTTTGATGCAGAGAAAATGCCACGCATCAAACACAAGAAGAAGGGGACGGTGTCCATGGTGAACAATGGAAATGATCAGCACGGCTCTCAGGTGAATGAGATGAGCACCCAGCGTTGAGTGCTTTCACACCAGTAACCACAGAAAAAATACATTATTATTCACCACCTGTTGGTCAGCCACAGACCAGATTAGAATTCATACAGAAATCAAAGATCTCTGTGTGTTATATCTAATAAACATATTTTAAATAATACTTTGTAAGCTTGTTTAACTTGACATGCTAAATGTGTTTCTTCCTAGTTTCTAATTACCACTGGTGAGAACCTAGACTATCTGGATGGAGTTCATACGGTGTTCGGGGAAGTGACCGAGGGCGTGGACATCCTGAACAAAATCAATGAGACTTTTGTTGACAAGGATTTTGTCCCATTTCAAGATATCAGGCGAGTCAAAGCGAGTCAAGACGAACAAAGTTTTATCAACTTGAGGAATAATGTTAATGCTGCGTTTATTATCACTTTTCAAAAAAACCCTCAGGGCATATTATTATTATTATTACATTTTGCTGCAGGATAAACCACACAGTGATCCTGGACGACCCGTTCGATGACCCTCCTGACCTACCGGTGCCTGATCGATCGCCTGAACCCACCAAGGAGCAGCTGGATGTGAGTATAGGCCCACAGCACTGCCACAGCAGTTAGATAGATGTTCATACTAAGATCACAATAATAATGATATCTATCTCATATTTGTGATCATAATTTTAACAAGCTTAAAAGTCAAACACCTTCTTGAACACATCCTGAACTCTCTTAGGCAGCTAGCTTGTTAAAGTTGTTTAGGGTGTTCTGAAGAATGGTGTTGATGGACATTCAATGCTCTGTTTTGGACGTTGGCTGCCTTCTCTGTCAAGATGACCCCACACTCCCCGGCGGGGTCCAGTCCCTGACCGATAGTGTTCTGTTCTGTGTTTTTCTATCCAGGTATGCTTTGACTGCAATAGCAGTGAGTTTGAGATCATTTTAATGCTGAAAAATGAAGCTGTTGCCAGTCAGAGGCTTTCCAGATGGTTTATATGATGGTTTCAGAATCCAACGATACTTTGTTGCGTTCATAATTCAGTTTTGACAAGATGCCCAACAGCTGAAACATAACCCCAAACCATGACAGAGCCTTCGCCATGTCTTAGAGAAGGCTGGAAGCACACGCTTTCTGAATCGTGTAGGAGTACTTGTACACACTGCAGTAGAGCAGGCAATATGCAAACAATCATCAGAAAGCCTGGAGAAGTATTGCTCAAGAACAGTTCAGGCTCCTTGGAAGCAAAATCTAAAGATATTAGCGTGACTTCTGCTTTCTGTAAATGTTTTTGCCGTGGCTGTGCAGAGTGGCCGCATCGGTGCAGATGAAGTGGTCGATGATACAGATGGGAAAGGAGCTGAGGAGCTGGAGGAGAAGCTGAAGGAGAAGGATGCCAAGACTCAGGCAATCCTGCTGGAGATGGTAAGAAAAGGAAACCTGCTCTCAGCTTTATATTGGTGGGTGTGTGTGCGTCTACTCATACACTCTTCTGTTGAACATCCAGGTGGGCGACCTCCCTGATGCAGACGTGAAGCCTCCAGAAAACGTGTTGTTTGTGTGTAAACTGAACCCAGTGACCACAGACGAGGACCTGGAAATCATTTTTTCTCGCTTTGGATCCATAAAAAGGTGACGCTCGACTCCAAGTACTACCAAATGTCTTTTTTTCCAGTTATTTCTAATTATTACATTTTTCCTTGGTTCCATATCATCTTCCTCAAATAATCCTTTGTTCTGTGTAGCTGTGAGATCATCAGAGACTGGAAAACTGGAGATTCCCTCTGTTACGCCTTTATAGAGTTTGAAAAGGTAAGTGTGTGTATAGTGTAGTGATGACAGTTTAAAGCAAAAGTGCTTTTTTCCTCTACAATAATTATAATAATGCATTATGTTTACTGTATTTATAGGTTTTTTTAAGATATGGTGATGATCTGTATCAGTGTGATGAGCTTGAGCCAGGCCACGGTTAGCTTGTCCCTAGTGACATGTTTGTGTGTACACAGTTGGCATGACACAACTGGTGTATGTTTAACAGTCTTCTGTGTTTCACTGTCCTTTTTGTGATACATATATACACAATGGGGAAGCATATCTATCAGTGTCAGTAGGTAAATACAGTAAATTTAGTGAAAGTGATCGATGTAAACCCCTGGTCACGAGGTGAGTCATGGAAATCAGTCATGTTCTTATAATGACATGTTGTTATCGTGGAGTCGGCATCATAGGGAAGTGAGGACCAAACACGTGATATAATACTGTGTTTATCACGAAGCTGCTGTCAGCTTGTTGTACACTGTGAAAATAAAAACCATAGAACTCTGATTTTGTGGAATTTGCCCCAGGTTATGACCGGTACTAATTACTTATAGCTATTAAAAGGGCAACTTCCCCGTGGTAAACTCGTAAATCTACACCATCACAAGATAACGAGGAACGGGATTACGGACTATTAGTTTTTTCACTGACTATGGTGAATTATTGATTGAGTGCACTTGGACACCTCAGAACATCCCGACACCTGCGTGTACGCCGCTGGAGCTCTCAGAGACGGTTCAATCATGTTTCATTAAATAAAAAAAACGGGTTCAAACTATTTGGGTTAGAATTTGTCCAGAAGAGGGCTAAACAATGGTTTCTTCCTGTTTCCTCCCCACTGTCACCAAGTGCTTGTTTGTGTGATTGTTGAGGTTTCTTTCTACTATTGTTGGGTCGTGATCTAACTATACTAAGAGTTCACACTACTTGGGTAAAATATAGTTTTTTTTACTTTCACTGTTTTATGCCCTTATGCTTCTTTGGTTTGTTACCGGCTCCTCCAGGACAAAGACGGTGATCCGGGACCTGTACTGCATAAAATCTTTTATCACAAGTAAATTATTACATTACAGCAAAGTATTTCCAAACAGGTCTTCAGGTGCCGGAGCAGAGCTGCTGTTAGTACCACTTCTCGGGTTAATCTATTCTCTGTTAGGCTTAAGCAGAAGCAGATGTTTGGCTCATTTGTAAAATTCAAGGCACATGCAAAAGTATGCAGATCTCAATAGTCCAGAAAATGACACAGACGGGGACACCTGCGCTACACCTACAGAGTAGGAATAAAGGTTGGTGCTGAACGTGGACGAGTCAGATTAGGTTTGGAGTCTTTGCTAAGTGAAGGAGTGGCCTGTGAGTCCCTTTGCTATGAAGGGAATTCATGTTATGTCAGAGATCATGTTATGTGTCCAGCTAATATGTAAGAAGACATAATGCGACATGCAGCAGTAGAGGTCCAGGTTGTTTTTGCATTCGAGCATGTCAGTAAATTACATACAGCACGCTGTCTGGGCCCTGATGTGATCTGTAAGTCAGTCTGACACCCCAGCTGAGGTTGTTAATGTATTTACCCAAACTGTACTGTTACCATTAACCCTTTATACAAATATAAAATGGCTTAAAAGTTAGAACCAAAAAAGGTAAAAACAAAAGCAGGTCTGTGTTGTTCAGCTGAGGGAACATCTATATGTTCCCTGAACGTTTGAATATTCATTGATAGTCTTACATGGTGTTGAAATGGGACAAAAAAGCAGGTGCAGTGAATGATTAGACCATTAGAGGGTGATAGTTAGTTTGTTACAGATTAAATGTGTCACACGTTTTACCGTTGACAGTAATATTATTAAAAAAATAGGAGGAAATATGAAGAGTTGTTCTTGTATTGGACGATGAAAGACGAGTCCCAGCCGAGGGGTTTTCCCTGATGAGTAGCAGAGAGGTTTCGTACCGCTGTCAGCACAGACACCATTCTGATTTACGGAGTTTGGCACCTAAAGTCAAATTCTCCTCAAGGTGTTTTCTTCTCGTCGGATATCTGATAGCAGGCACCGATAATGGAAAACCTCGCTGTTGTTTGGAGGGTTTCTTTCTGTTTGCTTAGATCGTTAATGCTGAAGATTGCACATGTCAGATTTTAGATTTGCTTATTTTATTATTATTATTATTTTAAGAAAAGCTGTCTTGTTATTTAAAAGATTAAAATAATCACACATTTTGTAAAGAATAATAGATTATTTATTTTTAGTGAAATCTCTACAGATTACTGCCTTTTGGTTTCAGTTTCCAGTAACTTAACGTTTTATTAAAACATCGATTCTGGTTTCACACGATCGATGACACCTTATTTCCTGCATGACTGTCAACGGCGTGCACTGATGTCTGTAGTTGTCTGCTATTTTTATACACACATACTCTTTATAAATACAGTCACTTGTTGATTTTTTTTTCGACTCTGCATTTTGAAGCTTTAACATTAGTGTTTTGCTCCGTGTTAACGGCTCATGCTACCGTTGCTTCTCGGACACACTATAAAATAAAATAAGTTCAGCCCCTGAACTGAAGCACAAGCCTTTTATGCCACTTGAATCACACAACAGGATGTATTGCATTGTCAGGTAAATTAATTAAAAATGCTACAACAGCACAAACGCGGTGAAGAAGACGAGCTAGCAGAGGTGGTTTCACCCACTGCAGCGCTGTTGTGAAACAGAAAGCTGTCTATAGAAGCCAAGACTATTTTTTTGTACCAAATAGCATTACTGTAAAATTTGGACGTAGCAGTCTGGGGAGAATAACTTGCTTTTGAAGCCCGCCTCAAGAGGCCAGAAGAGGAACTACACGTTGTGTCACGACAGCGTTGGTGGACGTTGCACATGCAAACGTCCTGGTGGGAGGGGGTCTTCAGTTTAATGTGTGGACTATAATGTTGTGCAAAGTAATCGGACTACAACTGTTACCAGGATCGAGCAGCTTTACTACCTGTTTAGTGTTTTCTGTGGCTTTTTTCTCCACAGCAAGAAGACTGTGAGAAAGCTTACTTCAAAATGGACAACGTGCTCATTGACGACAGACGCATCCATGTAGACTTCAGTCAATCAGTTGCAAAGATCAAATGGAAAGGGAAAGGTAATGAAGCTGTGCACCGGTTACACCAAAGTAAGGCTAGTTTCTGTCATCAGCGGTGTTGTCCTCCCTTTGTGTCTGACCTTCGCTGTTTCCTCCGTCTCCTAGGGGGGAAGTACACTAAAGACGACTTCAAAGCTTATGAGAAGGATGTAGAGAACCGATCCAAACTGGCTCTCAAGGATCAGGTGAAACCAAAACAAGAGTATCCTTGTGCGTCAGTAGGCTGGGATTGAATTTTCCAGTTTTTCTGCATCGTGCCACAACATATCATTGTGCAGTACATGCCAGCTGCTGTGTGCTTTTTTGTTTTTCCTTTCCTGCTTTGAGTTGGCAGAGCTTTCTGACTGTCTCAACTTCCTGGAGATTTCCATAACTCAGGTGAAAGCTCCAAGTACAACCTGATAATTGAGGAAGAAGAAGAGGCGCCGAGTCATCGGCACTCTGAGAAGAAACATAAAGAGAAGAGGCACCATCATCATTCAGATGATGAGGACGGCAGGAAGTCCAAAAAGCGCAAGGTAATAGTCCATCACATGACATCACATTTGTTTTCTCTGCTCGCTGAATATTCAGTAAGAAATGTTTTTATTTTTTGGGTGACTCGCCGGCCACTTCATTAGGTATGCCTGTTAACTGTCCAATAACACAAATATTTATCTTTGTATTTTATAATTATCTTCTGATCACACGACAGCAGCTTACTGCATTTAGACACGAACAAGATGACCAACTGAGGTTCAGACTGAGCGTCAGACTGGCTGCGAATGTGGCGGATGGCCTCGCCTGAACATTTCAGAGACTGCTGACCTACTGGGATTACCGAGGATGTTGTTCTCTGTGTGAAAATGCCTTGTTGGAGTCAGAAGACAGTGGCCACACTGCTTTTCCCCTCCTATTTAACAGGGTAACATGTGTTAATGAACGTCAGTACACCAAAGATGTGAAGTGTAATCATACCAGATCCCAGCCAAACTGTACAGCTGCGGTCTCGGAGCAGGTCGCATTAAACTTTATAATAAACAAGAGAGCAAAGCGATACACGACAGAAACAGAAAGCATGAACAGAGTTAAAGGTGGTCACAGATGTGCTTTTAACAGCATGTGGAGGGCTCTGTTATTGCCACTGGTAAGCTCTTCTAATATTTAGTTCCCTGTACTGGCAGCACAGGGTGTCCACGTGCAGTGCCCTTTATAAGTTAGTTTCATGCTTTGCGAGTATCAAAGTATCACTTCCAGTCAGGCAGGTGCTCATTTCAGAATCAAACCGAGGTGACTGTGAGTCACAAGTCCTGAATTTTAAATATATGAGGGTGTGCGGGGTGGGGAGAGGACGCTCTCCTGTGGCAGAGCTCTGGTTTGGGCATCTTTGATCATCATCTGTGAAGGATCACAGCGCTACACAGGACTGAAACGTACGTCCCGCTCATAGTTTCTTTTCTTTTTTGTTTTAAAGAGTAGCGGAGTGGTTCATGTTCAAGTAAAACTTCTTCGGCCATGAAATTCGTGTTTTATTTTCTGTGGGATTAAACTGCCTTAACCCATCAGTAGTTAAGAGAGTTCGTTGTACTGGCTGCTGTATTTTTTTTTTTTACTCTTTAATCGTTATAGAAATCTAAATTTCACACAGCAGATGAAGGTTGTACGTTTTCTGTGCGTTATCATCAGCGCTTGTGCCGATAACGCTCCGAGTAGTAAAAGAATATCATCCTGAAACATGCAGATTAGTGCCTCTACATGAGCTGATACTTCACCTTCATCAGAGACTAACTGGATCGTTTTAACTAACATAGTTATTATCACTTTATTTCTTCTCCACATATAACTGATTTCCCCTGGTACGGGTTCCAAATGGACAGCTGACACTCTGATGGATCAGTGATGGAAGTAACTGAAGAAAATACAAATGCACTTGATTAACTAACTCCAGTTCCTAAGATTTAACGTATCAGGACATAATAAAAAATGGGTAAATACAACTTTAGAAGAACAACAAACCATGACATACAACACAGTGTCATTATTTATTTAATAAAAACCGTCTAAGAGAGAAAGCAGCAGTCAGGTCCTGATGCACTGATCAGCTGACGTTTAGCGCGCTGCTATAAAAGCTGAGGTTTTGGTTGGTTGCAGGGCCGGAGTGAAGATGAAGCCACAGAGGAAACGTAGTCGTGGTTTAAGAGAAGCAAGTGTGAGAAAGGTTGTAAGGTCATTCCCAACCATTTCCATTCCACCATGCACAATGAGATGGATTATTATTATTATTATTATTATTATTATTATTATGAGTCATTCAGAGATTGGACCGCCCAACAAATTCAACCCAGTGCTCTGAGAAACTGTAAAAAACACAAGAGCTACATCTCACTGTACAAAACTCAGATAACATGTTCAGTGTTAAAGGTCACGACGGTACACGAGTACGGCTTATTTAGGGTCTGAAATAATTAGAGTTATTTCCTCTGTCATATAGATCAAGCTGCAGTAGCAGTGCATCACTAATCTAGGTCTATACACACAACGCACACGGCGGTATATAAATATTTGACAGAAATGTCCAATCTTCCTCGTTAGCTGATGGGCTGACTGCCAGTCACAGCCGTCCCAGAGTGTGTTTTACAGTGTGTGTGTTTACAGGTGAGGAGTTACCTGGCTGGCTGCCTAATGTGGTTATGAAGTGATCGTCTCCATTGTTTACACACTGACCTTTGATATCTGGGCTTTCCTTGTTTCCATTAAAACCATCTGCCAGCGTGTAGCCCAGCACACGGCGGACACTCTGTTGATTGTGTTAAAAACCGTTTGCTCTCATTTCTGCAATGATCGCACAAAAACATGCGCCTCGCATGTTCAGCTGCATCATAGGGACTTTAATAGTCAGCATGTTTTTCACAGATAGCCCCGGCTTATCATGTGATGCGTTTCCTTGTTTCTTTGGTTAATTATACATTTTTACAGCATGACTTGTAATTTTCTGGCTCTTGAACTTGTGTCTGATGTATAACAGTGTCAGACAATATGTGGATCTCTGTCGTGTCATAAATACCCTCAGACTGTGTAGAAGGTTAACTTAAAGGTCATATTAAAGGGATTTTATTGGATCAGAAGGAGTCCTTGCAGGACTTCCTGTCCAGTAAAGAATATCAGTCGTTTACTTCGCTCCATTCAAGCCTCTGCATTTTCCTGCTATGTCTGAACTTTGGATGAACAAAAACAGCTCGTGCATGAATAAATCCAGCCCTACCCAAAATGTTTCCCCGAGTCACCGAGAAACACGTGTTTCCCGGAGATGCCATGGATCCGAGGGGAAAGGCACATTTACCCTTGAGGCCTTTTATTTTGTAAAAGCGAAACATGAAATTAGTTCGTGTGCATTATCTGTCAGGTCTCGTCTTGTCATTCCTTTTGACTGATCCTTGTTCTCAGCCTTACAAGTTGAACATAACTCTTGTTTGATGGACGTCATTTTCAGTCATTGCGAATGTGTTTCCTGCATGACACACGCCTTCAGAATCTCCTGAAACGGAAACAGTTCATGAGTCGATTGCTAGCCTAGCAGCATCAGGGCTGCAAACCACCCTCGAGCTGCTTCGTGCAACACACTTGAAACCGGTGAACGCACATTTTCAATACATAATGAGCTCTGCTTTTATAGCTAATAATCGCTGTTCCATACACATGCAAATCTTACAATGGTCTACTGATGAAAACATATTAAATATAAACATATCAAATACTAGTAACCAAAAGAGAGAAGAGCAAAATTACAACAGTGTTTGTAGCTTTCTCTTTATGGGCGTGAAGACGAGCTGCTTTACGGAGCCTTTCGCCCTTTGTGTCATGCTGTGTCTCTCCTCCTTTTCCAGGACAGTGAGGAGGGCAGGCGTGACAGAAAAGGAGGCCGCCAGCGCTCCCGCTCCCGCTCCAGAGACAGGGACCACAAACACAGCAAGTCCCGCGTCAAACATGGAAAAGAGGGGCACAGGGACAGGAGCCGCAGTCGCTCTCCCAAGAGGTCCAAGGACAAGGAGAGGAGCCGACACCGATGAGGGAGGACCGAGGACGAATGAGTCGTGTGTGTTTGGACCACAGACACTGAACTGTGATCAGCATGAAATATTCATCATCTTAAACTTCCTCTAAAATCACTCGATCTTGACTTTTAGGGAACGAGTCGGGTGATCACCAGGTTTTTGTCACGTCGTCTAGATCGCCACTAAGAAATGTTTTTTATATGTGCATTAAAAGTTCACTGGAACCAGGTGTTTATTTCATCGCTTCTTTCACTTCACTTGAATGTCGCGACAGATGTCACTGAGCAAGTGTTGTTTACTTCCTTTCCTTGAACCCCGCACATGATTTAGAACAAAAGTGGTAGATGATTAATATCCAACCTTCAACTTTCTGACTGCTCGGTTTTTGTTTTTTTTTAACGTTTAGAAAATGTCAACATGGAAAATTGCTGGGTGGTGTAACCAGAGTGCTGAGGGAATTCACTGGTGTCTCCCTCCACCCACCTCATAGAGCTGGGGTCACACCGTACCTCAAAATGCCACTCAGTTGGCATCGATTAAAAACCTTTCGAGGGGAATATTTTAGGTTTTATCATTGTGGTCTTAGGTTGATATGGGTTACTAATGAAAAGAAGATAAAGGGGGGAAAAAAGCAAAAATGTAAACGTCATGACTGTAAGCTGATCAGGCCTGTTGATGTGCCACGAGGTTTGTTTGTTTGACCCCACACAAAGCAGCACGGTGTTGCTGTGGTTAGCGCTGCACCGCAAGAAGGTTCCTGCTTCCCCCCCTGGCTGCAGCCTTTTACATGTGTTTGGGTTTCCTGCAAAAAGGCACCAAAATATAGGGCAAGCTTATTATAGTGAACTTCAACTAAAATTAATGTGAAGAGACGTTTGAATTCACAATAAAAGACTGCCGACTCCCTGATGAGGCTTTGGATGTTTGTGATGACTGTGAGTGAATGCTGCTCTCCAACACACACCCCGTGCTTATTAATAAACTAACAAAATTAAACCAAAACTAAAGATTTTCAAACAATCAGAACTAAACTGAAACAAGCAAACCCACTCTGGAAACTCACTGAAACTAAACTGAATAAAAAAGATCAAAAGTCAAAATGGAAACTAATGTGGAAAAAATACAGAACTATACCTCTGGTTTATGTCTGAGCTGTTAAACGGGGCTTCGAGTAGGCTGTAAAATTATAAAAGCGTTCTACTGGTTCATCTCACAAGGTTAGAATAGTGAAATTTAATTTTTTAAACATATATTCTACATTCATTACACATAAAATCTCTCAAACATTTTCTTGTTTTTACTTTGATGATTATCACCATTTAATCAGTGTTTGGACTGTGGAGGGAACCCACACAGACACAGGGAGGTCCGGCCAGATGGTGGATTCAAACCTCAGAGACGACAGTGCTGACAGTGTTTGAGTAAAACATCTTCAAACAGAAGAACTGAGTGCTCTCAGTCTAGGTAACTGTCACGGGGAAGATTTTTACCTGGTGATCACCTCCACCCTCCATAAGAAGGGTAGGCCAACAGAAGGTCAAAGGATTTTAACGGAAAGTTGACTGAAAGGGAAATGTGTGGTAGGAAAAGGCGCCCAAGCAGCACGGATGACCGCAGCTTTGAGAGGATCATTAAAAACTGATTCAAGAACTCGGGAGAACTTTACAAGGAGTGGACTGAGGCTGGTGTCAGTGCATCACGACGAACTATACACAGGTGTCTTCAGGAAAAGGGCTGGGGTTAGGTTCCTGATATGAAACAAATGTGACTGTCAGAAAAGGCACTGCTCTGTTACTCAGTGGTCCAAAGTCCTCTTTTCAAAGAGGAGAAACTTCAGAAAGTAGAGAGTGCAGATGCATGTAATCAAGGGTGTTTGAAGTCCTGTGTGAAGTTTCTTTTAGCTTTGATCTGCAGACAGGCGTGAGGACCAGGGACCAGCCCACAGTCCCAAAGCTGCTGCCAAATTGTTGGTTGACCGCCCATCTCACCTGGTCTGAACTTCACAGAGAATGGACCCAAAAATACAGATGAGTTGAAGGGTGTTTGTTTTAAAAGCATTCAGTAACACCTCAGCAATGTCACGAGCCATGCCATGCTGCAGAGATGCAGTAGTAAAGGAGCCCCACAGTGTTGTGTGTGTGTGACTGATCTTAGGACATGTTCTACCAGATCTCAGATTTTATTGCCCTGGAAGCCACTATAAGCAAAATTTAACTTTTAATGTAATTCATGTTTAATATATGAATTCAGAAAAGGGTCGAGGGTGTGCCGGAGCCTATCCCAGCTACCATAGTGTGAGAGGTGGGGTACAGGCGAGGTCAGTAAAGAGAACAAACTACAACTATCAGTATGTGATTGGGCTATTGTGCTTTCTAACTGAGGCAAGGGTTTTAGCTCCTTCCCTGCTCAGAGTCTTTTCACTCATGAGAGGATGTTTTTAGGCTAAGGTACCAACATTTGGACAGGTGGAAACAGGCCCTGGAGTTCACATTCAGTAACTGCTACACAAACTCCAAAAGAACTGGGTTTGTCTATCTTAGAGATGGAGACTACATAACCAGAAAAAGGCAACTTTGCTAATACGAGGCAGTTGGAGAACCAGCAGTCATCACTGACCACAGACTAACCATAGTCAGACTGAAAACTAGCTGTAGATGGTGGGTTGAGCCAGGGTTATTATAGTTTTGTATTTGTGTGGGTTTATGAGTAAGAAGTTAGATAAATGTATTCTGAGTATTTCTGCTGCTAGACTCGTGTTCTCGTGTCGTGTTTCCAAGTATTCAATTCAATTCAATTTTATTTATATAGCGCCAGATCACAACAACAGTCGCCTCAAGGCGCTTAGTACATACAGAGAAAACCCAACAATCATATGACCCCCTATGAGCAAGCACTTTGGCGACGATGGGAAGGAAAAACTCCCTTTTAACAGGAAGAAACCTCCGGCAGAACCAGGCTCAGGGAGGGGCGGGGCCATCTGCTGCGACCGGTTGGGGAGAGAGAAGAAAAGAACAGGATGAAGACATGCTGTGGAAGAGAGACAGAGATTAGTAGCAGGTACAATTCAATGCAGAGAGGTCTGTTAACACAGTGAGTGAGAAAGGTGACTGGAAAGGAAAACTCAATGCATCATGGGAATCCC
>VUQR01011595.1:0-28772 GCA_015108515.1 Hemichromis elongatus
AGTCCCTATGGACCCCAAAGGGCTTTACACTACATACAGTCATCCACCCATTCACACACTGGTGATGGCAAGCTACATTGTAGCCACAGCTGCCCTGGGGCGCACTGACAGAGGTGAGGTTGCCAGACACTGGCGCCACCCGGCCCTCTGACCACCACCAGTAGGCAACGGGTGCAGTGTCTTGCCCAAGGATGCAACGACCAAGACTGTCCGAGCCCGGGATCTTGAGCCACGATTGCAGTAACCCTACAAACGTCACTGCTGTTTAGTTTTCTGTCTTCATTTATGTTGGAAGTGATAGCAGAGCTGTACGTTTTAATTTGTTTCAGAAATCCCTCAGTCAGAACATGGTATATCATGTTTAGGTGGAAACTAGCGAGCTGACTTCCTGCTAACTACTATCTCGGTTAAATTGAATAAATTCTGTTTTCATGGATGCTTGGATGTTAAACTTAATTGTTACACCTGGTAAAGCAGCAACACTGATCATTTTATTAAAGATGAAATAATTTAGGCAGTTTATAACTCTCAGTGATGCTGCAGTGTTTGTCTGACTTTGGGACCTGAAGCGAAGTTTCAATTCAATTCAATTCAATTTTATTTATATAGCGCCAGATCACAACAACAGTCGCCTCAAGGCGCTTGGAGCCAGATTACTCCGCCAGGCTCTAGGATTTTCAGTGCGCCTTATAGCCTGAAAAATACGATACAAGACCTGGGCCCTGTACTATGTAGCATGTTCACATACCCGCTAAGCAGTCATGAGGAGGTGAATATCATCTTAATAAGATAATCTAGTCATGAGCGAGTTCAAGTGAAAGGGGTGGCGTTAAGAGGATTTGACCAATCGCAAACTGGCAGCAGAGCAACTGATCCTATGAAGAAGGAGAAAGTTATAATATTTCAATAATAATGAGTCAGTTCACAGATTTATCACTATCAGATCATTAAGACACAGTATAATCTAATTGATTATAATTAAAATAATATATAATTATAATTATTACATTAAATAAGTGTTTAGATATATATGTGAGGCATAGCTGTCACCGGGGGTTTTCATGGTCAATTCATAAAATTTAAATGTAGGCTTAATCTGCATCCAAATATGATATGAAGTAAACAAGTAAAAACAGGTGCTTCATATATTGATGATTGTAGAACAATAAAATAGCTGTAAAGTTATTTGCAGCAACATGGAAAAAAGTAGATTGTTTTGTTTTTTTCTTCATGTTCATGTTGCAAAAAGAGTGTGAGCGAGTAGCTCAACATTTGTCTGCAGATAAATCCAAACATTTAAAGCACAGGAAACACATGCCACGGTGCAGTTCATTCATTTACAGTTCACATCTTTCTATGATATAGCAGTGCGAAACAAGCCCAGAAAAGCCTTTCTTTTCAGTTTCAAGTCTTCTGTTAGAGCCATCTAAAGATATGAACTCTTTGGCTGCTCCCGTATTCACAAAGATGATTTGGCAGGCTCTTTTTTTGTGGCAGTTGCCCTTCCTGTCACAACTTCATAGAAGTTTGGTTCTCCTCCTGAGTTTTAACAGTCACTTGTTAGGTAAATGTGTAACGTACTACACTATGGGACCAACAGACCAACCTTTCTTAAAGATGTGATACACAGGTGGTCGGTGAAGGAATTTCCCCGTCACCTAATTAACGGTGCGTAGACCCAGTCTAACTGAGGCTGTGGAGATATTTGGCTAACAACAAACCACCATCCTCTGAACTGGCACAATAACTAAAAGTAGCCAGTCCCAGTTGTGTTGTAAGAAAAAGAAATCTTCATGCCAGATAAATCTTGTTATGACTATGTTTTAAAATGTTCCCACAGATTTCTCTCTACAGTTTGTTACTGAAATGAAAGCTGAGATTTGGCAAATTATTGTAGTGTCCATTCCTGTAAAGAAAAATATCCAAAGTGAAAAAGTTAAACATGGGAGAGGCAAAATGTTTGAACTGTTATTTAATTGAAATACATGTCAGTACCATTAGGCTTTCAGTTTATTATCAACAGTACACAAACTCCATATTTAGTTTTGTACAAAGAGGTATCTGCAATATAAAAACACAGTACACATTAGTTAGACATACACGTACACGTCTTCTGAATACATTTCACCCATACTTCAAGTTTCAGGGATCTCTCTGTCTGTGTTCGGATCAGCTCTCTCCTCCTCTGTCGCGCACACAGACCAGAGCTGGTATCAGTTGACCTGATGAATAACCATAGGCTGGCATCAGGATCGTCACGCTAAATGAAAATGTTCTATCACTAATAAATATGCTTCCATATCCTGCAGGCACACCGGTGTGGCGCCAAACGGCAGGACACGGAATGGAAATATAGGCTATATATATTTATATCTATATATTTTTTTTTTACTTCCTGTTTGGCCATGCCAGATGCTAAAACTGAAACACACTTAAATAATATTTCATAAACAGTATCTGTATTAAATATTCTACTCATGCAATATCTTCAGTTGAGAAATAATTTAATAGATCTCTTCCTTGCAGCGATAACAAGAGCATGCTGCTAACTGGTTATAGAGGTGAGGTTTGTGAGACCGCTTTATTGTTGGCTCTATTGTGTATCCGACTCTGCATGTTGTTTAGCGCAAATTTTCTACAGGAAACTGAAATGATGGACCCATAAATATTCAGTAACAAGTGGTACAAAAGGGTCTGCAGGGTTAAATATAAAGAAAATAAGAAGAAAAATGATTTAAAAAAAAAAAAGGAAGATGCATGCTCTGCTTTATGTGGCAAAAATGTCGCTTCCTTTGTTGGCCACTAGAGGCTTGGTGAGTGAGTTAAAACTCACTCACTCAATGTTAAAACGTTACAGTACTAACAGTTTACTGCCTGAAACAGAAAATAGTTCTGCTAATTTTTGTCTTCAGAAGACTCAAATTTAGTTTGGCTGGTGTGCCCAAATTGGGCCCAGCATGGTTATCTGGACCCACGTAAGATCTTGGCATGAAGTGCGGTCAGGGGGAAGGACATTTCATTTTCTTTCATCATTGTTATTTTTTCAGGAGCAAATTTAGAGGGCAGTGAGAACAGAAGCTCCACCCACCTGCTGTTTATACCTGCTGCTACTGAGATCCTGCCACAAGGGTCTTTAAAAGATAAACAAGGATTATTTTGAAATATTCAATATCATGCAAAGCTACTCTGGTAGAATCTAAAAATACAAACATTGAATTGGAAATGAGCAGAAAGGAACTATTTAAAATTTATGAATGTATTGTGTCAGAAATCCTCTCAAAACAAGAAGAAACTAAAAGCTTTTTGTAGCATTGAAGCAGAAAAAAAAAGTGACATTTATTTACTCATCCTCATTAATTTCAAATTGCCTCCCAAAGTGCACATTTCTTTTGTCTAATTTTGAGTGAGAACACACCAGTTGATGTTGTGACACCAACAGGAACTGACAGGACTTCATTTGAGATCATTCATTTGACTGACCCATTTAAATCCAAGTTATCTGATGAGAAGTTTCTCTTCTTTAAAAAGGCTGACTGACATTTAGCTTCCCCTCATTATTCACAGTAACTGCTGTCCAGCTGAATTTATTTCCTCATGCCAGAGTTGAGAGTCGGGGTGGAGAGAGGCTGCGCCGTCCTCGACTAGGAGGCTGGAGGTCGAATGGCACGGCAGGAGTGGCAGCAGGCCTTGCTGTAGTACCAGTGGCTGCACAGGTTGACCTTAAGAGCCAGCAGGCAGTTGGTGGAGGGCCGATCCTGACAGCTCTCATCTGGGAAACAGTCAGACTTGCAATTAGTCATCAGAATCAGATATACTTTATTAATCCCGAAGGAAATTATGGGTTACAGCAAGCAGCATGCTAGTCGGCGCATGCGCACTTACAAAGGAACCTTCCGACCAAACATATACAGACATCACATAGGGACACAGGTCAGAGAGGTAGGCTGATAGGAAAAACGGCAAAAATACACAACATGTGAAAGGAGGAGAAAAAAACTCCACCCAGACTGAGCTCCTAATGGGGGCAACTTCTAAACACTTGTTGAGATTATACTCTACTCTGAGCTGTTTATCTTTCTTTAGTATTGCATCTACCAAAACTGGCAAACGTGAGCAAAAAAAAAAATGCAGAAGGCAGTTCACTTTTAACACCGGCAAGAGTAATTAGGAACAATGATTAGGAGGAAAGTAGCAGGTTCCCTTTGTTGTTACCTGGAGGCTCAGTGGGGCACGGTTGCAGAGTGCAGGTCTGTTTGGCCACCGGTTTGGTGAGGGGGTCACAACCTCGAACCAGCTCCCTGCCCTGGTAACACTTCACGTCCCTCATCCTCACACCGATGCCACATGTCTTAGTGCACTGAAGGCACATGAAGCCAGAAACACAATCATTGTCATGTTATCCTAATTTATCTTCATTTAGAGAGCTTATTTCAAGCTAGAACACTTTCTGTGGCGCTCACCTCAGACCAGGGGGTGGTGTACCATTTGAAGCATGGCCTCTCGAAGCAGGTGTTCTCTTCTTCAGGCTTCTCGTTCCCCACACACGCCTCCTCATCGAAGATCTGGAACTTTCCTCCACTGATGCCGACACATAGAACAATCCTCCGCTTCACTCCACGACCACAGGTTGTGTTGCACTGCAGTTAAAGGCAGAATCTTTGTTTCTTCATAAAGCTGAGTAAATATTTCATTAAAAATGTTCACATCCTTAGTTTAATTTTCTTGTTTTTTTGTAAGTAAACAGTCTGAAAAGTTGCAGGGCAAGTTGGGCCTTTTGTTTTACAGAGGACATTTTTGCTCACTAAAAGTTCATCCTCTGAATAGAGTCAGAACCTAAAACAGCTCTCCCCTGCATGTACAAGAAAATAGTAACACTATCTCCAAACGTGCTCATCTTCTTTTAGTTTGAACTCTTACCGTTCCATGAAATGTTAAATGCTGTCAGAAATTATTATTTTAAGAAACCACACGCTTGTGACAATTCGTTGAATATTCAGTGACAGGACTAGAAATGCTTTCAGAGAACAACAATAAGGAATCTTTGCGTGAGCGTTGTGCTCGGACATTTCACTTCATATAAACATGATGTAAATAAAATCTGATTAAGGTGACAAACCTGGTCACCTAATCCAGACGACAAACCAAACCAGGTTTCCCAGCAGGGTGACAGGTTCATATATCCATTCTTATTTTTTTAAAGGAACAATGCAGGGGGCATCCGGAATTGAACCAGAGACCTCTTGATCTGCAGTCAAATGCTCTTCCACTGAGCTATACCCCCTTGTGTCTTGCTTTCCAACAGAAAGCAAATGGAGCACACAGGGATTATAATCTGTTGCTGACAGCTGCAGACATCACATTTTAGGAGTCACTCTGAGTACGTTCAAGTCTGCTCAAAACCACCTGAAGGGCGGGTGGAGAGCTCGTGCACTGACGAATATTGTCTCACTGGACAAATACAAGCTTTCACAAGAAATGTGCAGGCAAGCCAACATCTGCACAGACCCGAGACACTCAGATCTGTGCAGACCTTAGCATGCTCACTAAACTGTAAGCTAAAACCAAAACCTTAGATCAAGGCTGTTAAGGGTAGGTTTAGAATATAGCAACATTTCTTTAGCAAAAGTTTAAAACTTAAAACGAAGCCATCAACTGAATCTGTTTATATTTATAAAGGAACTATATCTCAGTGTTTTCATGAGATTTATCAGTATCTATCCAGAGGAAACAGCTGCATGAAGATCTGTACTCATAAAATAGTTAGAATCCTCTTGTAAAGCATAAATTTGTTTCACCCTTCTAGCACTCTGGGTACTGGGATTTGAACCAGAAACCTCTTAAAGCACAGTCAAATGGGCTTCCACTGAGCTATAACTCCTCCTCTCCCCAAACATGTGTCATGCTTTTCTGTGATTACAAAAAGAAAAAAACGCTTTAATGTGTTTCAGCTCTGCTTGGAGTAACATCTTAATTCAGCTAGTGTGTATCCGAGCCTCACCCTCTCCCAGTCTTGGCTCAGCCAGTGCGGCGTGCAGTCTCTCTCTCCACAGGGGTGAATGGCTAAGGGCTTGTTCTCTGCTGAGCACTGGTTCTCGGGAACCACGCGACCCTCTGGAGCCTTACAGTACACATGGCGCACCATCTTCCCCTGGCCGCACGACCCCGAGCACTGCAACAGGCAAAGGTCACATGAGTCATGAGTCATTATCAAGCGGGAGCAATCGAGTTCTCATCGCAGTTATCTGCAGCCAAACAAGTCGCACACAGCGTGAAGTCATATCAGGTCACCTCACATCATGGAAAATAAAAAATCAGCATGTGAGGTCGTGTTTAGGCAGATGTTAAATAACAACACATGTCACCAGAGTTTAATATTTACTGAAGTTAAAGTAAGATCATCAACAAGACAACAGCAAAACCTCACTATGTTGCGCACACTGAATTTTTTTTTAAAATATATATATTTGTCAGTCATGCTGTGATTAAACATTTAGACCAGGAATGTGTAGCTCACCAAAGGGTCAAATCTGTTTCACTGGGTAGTTTTTGCAAAGTGTGAAAACTAGTTAAATATAACTAGTTATAATTTAAATCATATAACAAGACAAAGATATAATAAGGTAGTTTTTTAGCAGGGTGGCTTTATCCATGTCATTTACATTTATGAGACAGGATTAATTTCAAACCAATTTCCTTCTGAACAAACATCTGTACAGAATAAACTTGTAAATCTGAAGACATCAGAAATGAAAAGTTACATCTGGTTACATCTGTTCTCAGTTGGCAAATTTATGAAAAAAAATAATAAACTTTTTTGGCCTTGTGTCGTGAATTGTATTTGCTGTGTGTCAAAGAGACAGCTCTTTAGTCTTCTGTGTTTTTCCAAGTTGGAGGCTGCGGCTGTAAATCCGTCCTGCGATTTTCCAGACTTTCAATTTGAATGGAACATCGGCAACTACGCCGCATGTCCGTAACACAGTAAAAGCAACAAATTCACACTGTGGCACTTAAAAGACAGCTGGGACAGTCGAGCTGTTTTTCCAACAACCCTGAAAATGAGGAATCTTAGACGCAGGAAAAATAATTTAAAATAAAAGAAATAAAACGTTTAACTCAGACACGGATTGTAACATTAACCCATAAATTGTCTCCTTTTTTTTTTCATTGTCTGAGATTCCAGCCCTGCTGGGACGAGAGAGATAAAATACGCAGATATGGTAATATTTTAAGTTATCATCACTCATGTTCACTGACATACAGGTCTGTGTAAAGTAAAAACACTCACGGGTCCCCACTCGGACACAGTCCAGTGGCGTTCACAGGGAGGACCGGTGCAGTTTTTGACATTCGGCGGTTTGGTCAATGGGTCACATGGTCTGGTCTCGTCAGAGCAGCGCACATCGCGGGTTACATGAGCTTTGCGGCCACATTTAGCAGGACACTGCAATGAGAAAAGAGTCGCTGTCATGAAGAAGGTGAAGCATGCTGATTGGTAGAAATGCATTAATTACATTACAGTCTTTATTGTTTATCTATGCTTTGAATCAGTAGACATGCAGACAAACCTTTTAATATAATTAAAATGTAAGGCTGGCTTAGGCATCACTTTTAAGGCTTTTTTTCCTCAAAAACACACAAAACCACTCAAAAGCCATGTTTATTACATTTTCCTAACAGCACAGTTTACTGTTCATTTAACTAGAACGTAAGAGAATGAATGAAAGACTGCAAAAAAACCCCAAAAAGTACAAAACTATTAGAAAAACACAGCAGACCTTCATCAGAGATACACAGAAAACAACTGATCTGTGATCAAATGGTCATGTAAATACTGCATTGATACACAAAGAAAAAAAGATGAGCATGCGTAGCAGACATTTCTGTCATTCTCTCTCTGTGTTGTACAACCCCTAAAAATCTAACAGAGTCCCATTTAGGGTTTTTGGTGTCTGCTAAGTGTTTCTGGAGAATCCATCAGTGACCACAATCTGACCACAAGACTGTAGCACACAGCTGCTGCACTCAAAGCTTGACAAGAGAAAGACAGAGACATCTGCAGTGCAAGAAAAAAAAACTGCAGAGTGCCAGGGAATGTTTGCACAGAAATCAAATGCAAAAATCCAAACAAACAAAAAAAATATGTAAAGTAAAGATATTCTTTATGTTTTAAAGGGACAGTTCACCTCAAAAGTACATGTTATTACTTGGCATGCAGCGCTATTTATTCAGCTACATCTATATAAGCCAGTTTTTACAAACTCAACCCACCATATCAGAAAAAACAATTAAAGTTCTTTTTAAATGAATCAGATTGTTTCAGTATATTAGGACAAGCTCACATTCCTGTTTTATCATACCTCCGTCCACTCGGCGACCTCCCACTGTGGTCCGCATGCGGGGCTCTTGCAGGCTCGTCTCTCCACGGGTCTCTCCAGGTCGGCCATGGTGCAGAGGTCACTGTAGACCGAGCTGTCCAAACCCGGTGAGAGCATCTTCCAGCAGCGCACCTGACGAAACTGGAAACCTTCCCCGCATGTCCTGGAGCACTCACTCCAACTGCTCGCCTCCCATCTGAAAGACCGCATTTGTCCATAATCATCAGGGGAAAGAAGCAGTCACAGTAATGATGTGTTTATTAAAAGGTTTATGCTCCTCCGGGGGATTCACCTGGGCTGACATTCTCTGCCAATGCAGAAGTCATGGACCGGCTCTGGTCTGGTCAGAGCATCGCAGTACATATCGTGGACTTCCACGCCATCGTAACGAACACACGTGACGAAGGACCTGGACACTCCTGGATTGTGGGCAGAGTGAACTGATTTATACAGAACATTTTATATACAAGGAAAAACAGAGCACAGTATCAACATTTTAAGTTGTTTTTAAGTGCAATTGATTTCAATATATTAGTACACTCTCACATTGTTGTCATAAAGCTGCCTCTATATTGAAAAATAGTCCAGTGGAAATCGACCTAGTTCAGATAAAGTCAAGCTCAGCAGGAATCTCAGTAGATCAGCTTATCCTGAAACGATGTCTTAGGTGTTAGCTGTCTGCACAGCCGACGGCCAAATCTCCTCTACTGCATGCTATCTAAGATGCTCCGCCTGTTCACAGTTTTTACAGGTAAAGATGCTGTGCTGCTTTCCAGAATTAGAAACAATTATGCATTCATAATATTTGTTATATATATGTATTATAAGTTTAAACTTTTTTTTCAGAGGTGTTGACTCTGATTTGCATAAAGAAGTCTAGACCTCCAACTTAAGCAGTTGAAGGATGGGCCCCTCAATTGATAGAAAAACCACAAAAGCAGAATGCACTGCATGTCTTACATAGACAATGGGAAAATTACAAATTATGTGGAGAGGAACAATCAGATCACTGCACTACAAATGCAAACAAAGTCGCTGCACCACCTGTCAGGTCTGGAGTCCACGGATGTTTTATGTGTGCTATGAGTGGTTTACATACCTATGGAGCAGGTCATGCTGCACGGCTCCTGTGATGAAAGCTTCCAGCGGTACATGTCAGCAGGACTCAGCTTCAGGTTCTTCTGGTAGAGCCGCTGATTCCCCCTGTCACACACAAAGGACAAAGTTCAGTTGTGTATGTTTGAGTATACAACTGCAGAATACTATGCAGATGCAGTTCCTATGAATCCTCAACCTGCAAATATAAAGTTTTCAGGGCTACATTGGGCATGTCTTCAAATGTAATTTGCAATTTGAATTAAATATTCTTTTCAGGACATTTAAGAATACCCGGGAGTAAACACACAAACACCCACGCAGAGGGAGGCTGTCTCCCAGGCCTCAGACAGGCACAGCATGACAGCTGATTCACAGCCTGCATCCAGGCAGACGCACTTTTTTATTTCACCACGTCACATAAAAGTCATGCACA
Source organism: Hemichromis elongatus (assembly GCA_015108515.1). Lineage (NCBI taxonomy): Eukaryota > Metazoa > Chordata > Actinopteri > Cichliformes > Cichlidae > Hemichromis > Hemichromis elongatus. The sequence goes on from VUQR01011595.1 coordinate 9,907, forward strand.
CATTCCTGTCATAGTACGGTCATTCCCTCGTTCCCAGACATTCATCTGAAAATCAGAGACACGTTGAGTTATACCTCCCCCTCAATGTAAGCTAGACCAAATCCTGTTCGTTATTTTCTCACCAGAAGTGATGCAAATACTTTGAATTATTTGTTTCTAAGCACGGCTGCATTTCCCACCTCCTCCACCTTCCTCCCCTCTGTGCTCCTCTGCTCTGCTCGTTTCCTCTCCTGTCTCTGTCTCCCTGAGGAAAGGGCGTGTCACTGTATGTTTTATAGCCGCTGGCTGCAGAATGGGTGAAGCCAACATGAATTATAAATATGATGAATGCAAAACCTGCCAAGTCTACCTGTCGGCCTGTCCTGCAGCATATATCTGCCTGACTGCCGTACTAACCGTATATCTACGTGTCTGTCTGCATTGCTTCCTTGTACTGTACTGGTCCACCTGCTTTTCTGCCTATTGGTCTACCCGTCTGACTGATTTACTGCTTGCACTGTTTGTCTATTTGTCTACCTGCTTTGCTGCTTGTCAGTTAACCTGTCTGTTTTTTCTTGCAGCCGCTACAGTGCATATCATCTTATCTAACTGCCTTGCTACATGCACATGTGCCTGAATACCTGTCTAAGTGGCTGTCTGTCTTTCTACCTGTGTCACATAATGTCTACCTGTTATTTTGGCAAAGCTGTCTGTTCCACTAGCACTCTCGCTTTGAACCTTTTCTTGCAGTCGGCCTTGCTGCCACTGTCTCAATGTGACCAGGACATCTCTTTAAAACAGCCTATTTCTCTCAGCCTGCTTCTCCTTAGTCTGCAGCCAGAATCAAGTCCAGAGGTTTGACAGTCTGAACAGTCTGAACACTGTCAGTCCAGACTTTATCCGATTTGAGAGGAAATTAGTTTATGTGAGCCCAAACCTGAATCTGTGAACAAACGGGCTTCTGCTCTGCGATACTGATGTCCTTTATGGTGTTTTTACCTGGTTCTGTTGGAGCGGTTAGAAGTCCTCCCCCCACTCGGCACTGTCCTGTTCTGGCTGTCTGTGCTGTCGTTGCGTTTCTGGCCCAGAGTAAACTCGAGTGTATCGTTTAGATCGTCTCGCTCCAGGCTGCTCAGACCCACTTCTGCTGGTCCCGCATCAGAAGAGAACAAACTGTCTCCCTCGGTCAGCAGCTGGTTCGTCGAAATGTTGATAAGTAACTCATCGGCACCAATTCGGCCGTCCATCAGGACCCTCCAGATGAGGTTTGGGGACTCCGGTGGTGTATCCAGGGCCCCACCATCAGTAACAGGTTTGGCAGTGCTGTCTACATGGCTGCTGTTACCTTCACACAGTCAGCAAATTCAGCTTTGCTTATGATGGAAGTGATAACAAGTTCTCTGAATAAGAAGTTCCATAAAAGTATATAACAACAACAATGTGGCTTTGGAAAATGTGAGAGAGGACATGCATTTTGAACTTTTAACTGTATTGATTTTTGTATGTATTTGTATTTTATAGTTGTATAGGTTTTCCTAACGATAAAGACCTTAACCATGACCACCATGTATTTCTGTCTTCTACACATTTACTTGTTATGGAGAGTTATGTAAGCAGATTACCTACAGCAGAATTTTTCATCGGCACACCTGGGCATATGTGAACGATATGTGCAGGTGATAAACAACAGCAAGGAACAGGAAGAATGAGGACTATGTTATGTTTAATGGACTTTTATCATATTTAATTTCATTATTTAAATTTTCAGCACTGACTGAAAGGCCTGGCGCCTATTTAGCACCTACTTTAAATGTTCTTAGCTTCCAAATGCTCATTACTTTTTGTTTTGTAATGACATATTATAGCAGTCAAAGCCCAAAGAAAGTCTTAAACACAATTGTATTAAATTACAGTACCAGCGATTGCTTCTCGGGAGGACTTCTGTAGTGGCTCACATGTACAAGCAGTGTTATATGTATTTAAAATCCTGAATGACTTTGTAAAAAACTCAGTGAGTAAAAAGAGAGAGTGAAAACATGGATGAGCTGTTTCAGTCAGAGCGCAGCATCTTGTCGGTAGTATGATGTCGACTGAAGCAGTGGTGTAATGGCCTCAAAAGTCAGCTGACTGAGCCGAGAGCCCTCTGGCAGTGCCATTACTGTTCATGTTTGTGATGCTGCATTTCTTAAAAGGAGAAAACGCCACAAAACTCTGAATTTTTCATCTGCTGCTGATTCTCTTTATCTACCCATATAATGAATAATGCAGAGTTGCAAAGGGCCATCTTACACACACCCAGAATAAGGCAGTAAATGGAGGATGGTGTTAAAAATCTGGCCTATGTGCTACCTGGCTTGGGATCCATCATCTGCCTTACAGTCTCCTTAGATCAGAGCTTATTTTCGTATTGCTTCATGTGCTCTAAGCTACACTTTGAGGGGGTAAAAAGGTGCTCACTAAAAATGTGCATGTAAATGCATTTTTGTGTTCTGCTGTATTGTATGTATTAAGGTAATAGTTTATAGAAAACTTCTCTACCTGTAAACTTTGGGGTAGCTGCTCCATCTTCACAGTCAATGGCTGTCTCCTCATAGACCTCGTTGGTCTCTTTGCCCATTGGCCCATCTGTACCTTCTGTCTCCACCCGGCCCCCAGGAGCCACCTGGTCACAGATGCTGCCATTGGGGGCCAGTAGACCACTCACTTCTACAGACGCGTCTCCGGCTGAGGTGTCTGACCCGGTGTAGACAGGAGGAGGAGGAACAGGTGGCAGGGAGTCTCGGTGGACCGTGTATTCGTAGGTGATGTAAGGTGTGCGGCCATTTTGGTTCCACACCTGTCAGACGAGGAGAGTGAATCAAGGATGTTTATGGAGTCAAAAAACAAACGCTATAATCAGACAAACTCAAGGTGGTCTCAAAGATAGAATCAAACATACAGCCAGAAAATGTTCAGTTTAATTCAGTTTTATTATTATTTAACTGTTGACTCGAGGATGAATGTGTTGGCAGTCAAGCTAAGTATACCCATAACTCAAAGAGCCACCACAAGCACCACCACGCTCTGTTGTAGTGTTAACAATGTTTTATTTAGAGTTTTCCCATTGATCCGACCGGTTGTGCAGCTTTTCTGCTGTCCAGCTCTTTGCATATCTTTTCCGGTCCCAGTGACCTCCCAATAAAGGTAGAGCCTGATTAGCCGATCAGACCCAGCTGCTTTGCAGAACTGCAGACCACACCTCCGCCACAACAACGTTGCTTCATTGTGTTTTGTGTGTGAGTGTTTATGCTCAGCTCTCTTAAGGTCCCACAGACACGGGGTCCGTACTGGTCCATTGTGAAACCTTGATTCTTTTCTTTTTCAGCCGTTCTGTTGTAGACTCGGTGTTGTATATGAGATCATTGTTATGCTGCATGACCTAGTTTTGGCTTTAGGTGTCGGACTGATGGTCTCATTTTTGACTGTCATGGACAGGTTCATGGGCAACTTGATGGAAGATGCCCAGGGCCTGTGGCCACAAATCCCCAATTATGGCCCCTCCACCACTATGCTTACTTTGGTATGTTGGTTGGTGTTTGTGCTGGAATGCTTTGTATGCTTTTCTCCAAATGTGGCTCTTTGCAGCAAGTCCAAACCTCTCGACTTTGGTCTCCTAGTGTCCAGAAGTGTTGATGTTTATTCATAGGAGACTTGGTGAACCTAAGCTGTGTTGCAATTTTTCCTTCAAAGAGGAGAAGCTTTCTCAGGACAACCCATCCAAAAACAAGACTTCGTTATTTCGTCTTGCTCACACACCAAATACATTTTCTCTCTCAGATGCTTCAAGATGAAATCATCTGGTGTCACGGCCTGGAGGATCAGCAGGATGCTGATCACCCACCTTCTACCTTTCTCTCCCTCTCTTGCTCTTTCTCTCCTGCTCTCTGTCACCGGGGCGGAACTCATTGCGGGTTCACGCCCTCGGTCCACGCCTTCAGTGGAGCTCACACACCTGCGCCTCATCAGATCGTTGGCATTTAAGCCAGGAGAGGACTGCTGGTCGTCGCTGGATCGTTGTCTGCCACTAGTTAGTGAAGTCAAGCCTACAGCAAAGTGAAGTCTCGTTATCTTGTGAATCGTGTCTCATTTTCGTGTCTCTGTCTACAGACCTCCTGGACCTCTTCCCCGCGTGTGTTGTGAGTCGTGAGTCGTGAGTGTGAAGTGAGCTTTTGTCGTGTGTTTGGAGGATTGAGGAACGAGTGGACCCTTCCCCTGGATTCCCCTGGACCCCCCTTCCCTCACCTGCTGTACATAGCACAGCCCTGCGCATTTCTGTATATACACTTGGGGAAAGTTGTAAATAAACTGTTGATCTCAGAGTCCCGCGATTGAGTCCGCAACTCCCAAACCATAACATCTGGTCTTGCTCTTGCATATTCGAGACTTTTTCATCCTAAATATGCTGATTGGTCATCAACTGAACAAAGATAATGAATGTTGACAATGAAAATTCATTGTTGTTTTGTGCACAGGTTTGAAATTAATATTTGTTCTCTGTGCACATGTGCACTTTCCAAGGTGAAAGCATAGATTTGATTTTGGTGTTTCATGGATGAGGCCATATCATTTTAACCATGGCAGCAGCATGGTTTCCACAGACTGGTGAAGCTGTAAACAACTAGACTTTTTGCACCTGTTTCTACAGAATTTTAAGATAGTTAAAATATGGAATTCAAGAGGAAAGAAAGATAAGTTTATGTGTACCAGAATATTGATGGGTTGGTCAATGGGGCCTTTGGCAACAATGTACTCGATACCGGTCTCGTACACGTCCATAGGACGGCGGTATTTGAAGACGGTGCCTGCTGCATGGAAATTCTGTGGACTGTCCACCTTGTAGGCACCATTAAAGAAGAAGTTTCCTGCCTGATCAGTCACAGCTTTGGGGAAAGAAACAGAATAAACAGAACTTTAAAAGAGTTCTTTGCTTTCTTTTTACACACTGCAGTACTATATATGGGTGTCTGTGTGTGGATGGGGGGTTAAAGGGAAAATAAGTAGTACCAACCGAGAATATCAGCCGATTTTTTCCTCTCAATGATCTGTATGTCCCAGGAGCCTTCAGGGATTTGAGTTATAAAAGAGTAACCTAGATGACAGCAAAGAGGAGGTCATCAGCAACACAGCATGCTCTTTTTATTGATTTGACCAACATTAATGAACATTAATGATAGATCTGTCAGTTTTTAATTTAGTGTCTGGTCCTGTCCCAGTTATTTTATGCCATAATACACAGTACACAGTGCTACACAGCAATAACAGTTTGTGAGCATGCATTGTGTAGCTGAACTGAGAGGTTTACCCAGAGCTGGGACTCCTCGACGGGAGTTTCCCGTGACTCTGCTGCAGCTGCTGCCGTCACCCTGACAGACACCACACTTGTCCAAAGTGTTGGAGGAGAACAGTACCCCATCACATCCGATTGGCTGAGCAGCAAGGGAAGATGTGGAAGTATAGAAGATAAAGAATCATACTAATCATGAGATAACAATTAATTACCATAATACCACACACGTTTTGGGAAGGTTATCCAAAAGAATATACTGTGCAATGTGTATCATGTATCAATTTACTGTGTATCATGTGTACAAATGATATTACTGAAGGATTTGAATTCTTCTTGGCTCACTGACTTCTTCTTGTTTTTTTTATCTTCACCTTGTACCTCTGGGGGATTTTCCAATTATTGTCTCAACCTTAAGGAGAAAAAACTTAGTTCCTCATGTTGCATTGAAGGTGTCTGTATCTTAATTGTACTTCATCTAAACAATGTTTCAAAGCAATGCAAAACCTGTAATTCCTGAAGTGGCCACTTGAGGCTGGCTCCAAATCCCCACAGATTCACATGTTAACATACCTAACTTTAGCCATGTAATTAGCACATTTACAGTCTGAGACAAAAAAAAAACAGTTTTGGTCTCTATAGCTAATTTTCTCCCCCTTCCGTTCTCTTCCGCTTATCCAATGCAGGGTCATGAGGGTGCTGGGAACTATCCACACTGCCATAGAGCAAGAGGCACGGTACACCCTGGCAATTTAACCAATTTAACCCATCCCCACCAACTACATGTCTTTGGACTGAAGGAGGAGGCCAGAGTATGCAGAGAGAACCCACACAAACACAGAGAAAATGTGTAACGTCCTCACAGAAAGGCCATGGCCAGATGGTGGATTTGAACCCAGGACTCTCTTGATGTAATTTTCATTATAGAGTGCAGAAACCAACTAGTGACATAATACTACATTTGTTATATACAGTCAATCTACAGACATGTTTTGAAGTGTGGTTCAGCAAAAAATACAATTAATGTTGTGTTAAATTTAATTGGGTGCATTCGCATTTTGTGGTGCCAGCTGACAGGTGATATAATAAGTACAAAGTAAATAAGAAGCTGGACTCACCTCACACTTACCGTCCACGCAGACGCCGCGGTAGCTGCTGTACTTGCAGGACGTGCCGTCTCGTGCCGTCACCATCAGCTGCCTCTGTCCATCAGTCGTGGTGCAGTGGAGGTCACAGGGGTTGCTGGAGATATGAACGTAGTCATCTGGAAACAAATGGTGGATGTTTTTCACTGTTTTAGACTCTCTGAAATTCGCAAGGTCAAACTGCGTACTGCATATTCCTAATCACTTCTGGCAATGTTATACAATTATTCTTCAACTACAGCTGTTCTTTTCTTTACTAATGTACTCAAACTGCACCATAAATGCACAAATATAAGCTTGTATATACCAATAGATGCGCATATATAAATAATATATAACAATTTCAATTATAGTTTTATTATGAACTTGGATAACTATTATGAGGACTCAAAGCAACATCAACTCTCACTGGTTTTCTTACCTGATGACTCTAATTAATAATTTTACTCCTTTTTTCTCATGTTTGGTTTCCATTAATCAATAATTAAAACATTCTTTAACTAGTCCTCAACAGTTAGTCATTAATTTATCTGCCATCATACTGTTCATATCATGGTTTCAAGTTCTCACTTGTCCTGTTTTATTTTAAATAAAAAAACATCTCAAACTATTTTTATCTTGATAAAATAATTATAAAAGTACGATTTTTGAAGGAAATGCTAGTGTCTCAAATATGCATTATTTTTAAACACCACCAGAGGGCGATAGGTCTGGTCGCAAAAACGTTTCTGGTCCTATAGGAGTCTTTAGGAAAACAGCCCTCTGATGGGAATCTGCCAAAATCATTCCCATTCCTGAAAAGTCACCATAACCAGTCTTAATGACTTCTGTCCAATGTCACTAACCCCTGTCATCACCAAGTGCTTTGAGAAACTGGTTCTGGGGCTCATCAGAACCAATTTAGAACCGTTTTAGTCAACAAAGCCCATCGGGTCAAACTGGGTCCTCACCTCTCTTCCCCTCGCACTCTCAGCACTAGCTCTCCCCAGGGCTGTGTACTAAGCCCACTACTCTACTCCCTCTTCACAGCTGACTACACTAAGACAAAGGAACTCATCCTGGACTCCAGGCGGCACAGAGCTGCTCCTGCCACCCAGCACATCGACAGTGAATGTGTAGAGCGAGTTGAATCCTTCAAATTTCTTGACCTCCACATCTCTGCAGACCTCTCCTGGTCAGTCAACACCATGGCGCTAATCAACAAGGCCCAGCAGTGGCTACATTTCCTAAGGGTGCTCAGGAAGGAGCAACTTAAAACCCCGCTGCTGGTGACCTTCTACAGATCCACCATCGAGAGCCCGCTGACCTATGCAGTGACAGTGTGGCAGGCGCTTCAGATCCATACAGGCCAGAACAAAAATACTCAGGGATAGCTTCTTCCCCAAAGCTATCACAATAATCAACTCATACTTGCACTGACTCTGTCTCTGTCTCTGTCTGTCTGTCTATGTCACCCGGTGCTGTGCATTAATATTATGTGTACTGTTGTATTATTGTATAGTTTTTTTTTATAATGTGCTAAGCACATGTGCACTTTTATGGAGCTGTTCTAAATCTTGTTATATTGTGTATAATGACAATAAAGGCTTTCAATTCAATTCAGTTTTATAAATGATGGTCATTCTAAGTTTCCATATGCTCTACCCTTCAATAATATAAAGTTTAGAAAAAACCAGGATGACAACTGCGTCTTTTTCAGTCTGTGCTGGTGCCACCTCAGCTATAGTAACTGAAGTGAGTTAGAACTCATCCTCTAATCTGATGGCTGGTGTTAATAATATTAATAAGGAAGGTCACACAAGATGTGCTGCAGGTTCAGTGAATGAAATTCTGTGATTTTGTTTATTTTATTTAAATGCTTCGTCGCACTAATCGGCCAGTTTCTGTGTGATGCTCCCATACAGTCTGCCAATGCACTAACAAATATAGCACTAACTAATGCATTAGCACTTGACCTGGTCATCCACTATCAGCACATTAAAATCGAAGAGGCCAAGTCCAACTTTTATATACAGTTAAAATCACTTTATCAGAAGATATACAACGCTTGTTTTTTTGTTTTCTGGTTGTGTTGAAGAGTAGCAGGTCATAGAGAAGAAATCCCTCATCACTGCACTATTTAAAGAGAGGCTGTCAAAGTTTTTTTTATGTTATTACCAGGATATAGAGGTTTCCACTGGTAGTTCCTCCCACTGTAAAGTTGTGAGTTAAAAGACCAACACTGCTCCTCTCTGAAGCTCCTCCCAGTGGGAGGACATTCCTGCAGAGACACAACACAGACCGTTTAAAGAGGTTTGTTTCACACTTCTTAATATGTGGTTTTACGGTATGCTATACAAATAAATTCTTGTTAAGCCTTTATTTGTGCAGAGGTAGTTTCTGTAAACTGTTGGGAACTCCACCCCAGCTCCATGACAGCCACACTGTTCAGTCAGCCAGTCAAATTCACCGTGTTTGTTTTATTAAAGGTGTGAGACAAAAACGAACTGGAAGTGTGCGACTCACTTTGGTGTTGCAGAGATGATATTTCTTAGCAGTTCCCGTACAGGTCATGTTGTCCTTCCCAGCAGCAGCTTTCTTTCTTTAGACCGAAAACAGAAATTCAATGAGAAATCAAGGCAATAAAAATCATACTGAGTCAAAAACACATTGAAACATACTGAAATATCACGGTTGTTTGTGTCTGTAGGCTAAGCATATAAAACTGTTCACCCCAAACCTACCACTCTAAACTGAGAGACAGTATAGTCGCAATGAAAGTAGCAATGAAACTGCTGACTGTCAGGTCCTACTCATTATGAACTTGTATAGGTCTTGAGTTGGCGTACATACACTTCATGGGTACACGTTACTGGGAAAGAGATTTTAGCCCATATTGACATGATAGCATCAAAGAATAGCTTCATGTGCAGGCAGCAGATCCAGGATGTGAATCTTTCATTCCACCACATGTCTAAGGTGGTCTATTGGAGTGAGATCTGGTGACTCCATTGAGCACAGTAAACACATTTTCCTGTTCAAGAGATGATTTGAGATGATTTGAGCTTTGTGACATGGCAAGTTATCCTGCTAGAAGCAGGGATCAAAAGATGGGCACACTGTAGTCACAAAAGGATGGACAGAGCCAGGAAGGATACTATAAGAGTTTAAATGATATTTAGTTGATATTAAAGGTCCAAAGTGTGCTAACAAAATATCCTCCACACTGGCCGAATGCTTCTGTGTTTGTTATGCCAAATTGTCACCCAAGCACCCATGAACATTTCTCTAGTTTCCTGTTCTTAGCTGACAGGAGTGGCACCTGGTGTGGTCTTCTGCTGCTGTAGCTCATCTGCTTCAATGTATAGCAAGTGCACATTCAGAGCTTCTTCTTCATAGCTTGGTTGTGTTAAATTACTGTTGCCTTCCTATCACTTCAAAGCAGTCTGGTCAATCTCCTCTGACCTCTGGCACCAACGAGGCATTTTCAACCAGAAGTTATAGTTTCTGTTTCCTTTTGTCGAATTTCCTACATTGTACTGTGTGCTCATTGAGTTAGAACATGCACAAGTGGCACACATTACTATTACTGTGTCTGCATGAATATGTACTTTAATGTTTTCCTGTTACTGCCGTTAAGACACGAGAGTCTAAAAATAAGTTAGGCTGTGTATAATAGATTGTATTCAATGGCTAATGCGTGTTGGAACTGGTTAAAAGACACAATTACTGTCTTGATATACCATAAAATATCACAAACACTTATAATAATATCAAGCTAGTTAATATCAAGCTAGTTAACACAATGTGTGCTGCATCATAAACATAAAGACACGTCTTTTTTCTTCCCTTCTCATTTCTTAATTTATAGCACGAACATGTGGATAATTTCCAAAGCAATGTTTAAAACATCTCAACCAAACGTACAGTACAGTGACAGCTGTTAAACGTCATTATGTGAGAGATGTAAGAAAGAGACAACAGATATTCTTCTCCAGTAGACTGTTAAGGGGGAAAAAAATACATTTAAAGCTTAAAAAAATAGTTTTTTTTCTCTCTTTCATATTTAACCTGTATGCTTGCTATATAATAGCTAGGTACTGGAAAGCAGCCAGCTTTACAATCACAAAGAGCACCTTATAACAGTCTGGCTACAAAGAAAAATCAACTGGAGCTCACAGTAGACAAATTTGGAAGTTTATTGGAGGCAAGTAATTTTCCCCTCTGCAGCAATCTTTGGCCAAATCCCACTTTAATAACTGACTGTATGTAAAATACCAAAAGACGAACAGTATTGAAGAGGGATGGAGGTGTGTCCATTTCTGGGATATTCTAGCTCGTCCGCCATCATCATTATCGTGTCTCTGGTGCAGACTGACTGACCTCTGTTTGAGGCAGTGACGCTCCTGTGACATCACTCCTCCTCCACAGGTACGAGTGCATGCTGTCCATTTGGCCCATTCCCCCCACCAGTACGTGGTCACCTCGAGCTGCTCCTCCAGACTGTTGGAGGCCACTCCGTCCTCCTACACACACACAAACTTTATTACACATAAAAATAAACAAACACTGCTAAACCAGCCATTGTATTAGTGGCGTTGTTTCGTATTAATACTTTTAAAGATGCTCTAAAGTTTTTATTTTATGAGCAGCTGGCTAAGGTCTTCCTCAGTGTCATTTGGGTTCCTCTCCAGAGAACAGCCAGTGGATAAACTCCAAAGATGGACTGTAGCCTTGATGAGCTTGGCCTAGCAGTAGAAGAACCTCGGCATTTACTATTATATACACATATCTTCTCTAACTGTACACTTTCAATTTGTAAATATTTGTTCAAACTTTCTTTGCAGCAGAGGAAATCACACACATAGATTTCTATCTATAAATGGAGTTATTTCACTTGCTGTATGTACTTAGTTCACAATTGCATTTACCTCAGAATTGCATTGCAAATTCCTAAATACACATTTAGATTTTAGGTCTGATATGTAGTAAGTAGCAAGTAATCTTCACTGTGGGCTATTGGACTAATAAGTTTCTAAACTTTACCATAATCTGGGCATCTGCCACTAGCGCTAGCACTGGCAGTGAAATATTGACACAAGCAAAAGTGGCAGAAAAAGCAGAAGCAGCATTAGCAGCTGTCATAGCATTGATGCTAGTGGTACAAAAACAGAGTTAGCACAACAGCGTGCGTCACAGTCGAGCAGAATCGGTCTAAATGATCGTCAGAGTGTTTTGTGCTGAGGCTTCGGCTCGTGAAGACGTTCAGTGTTTCACACATTCCTGATGTGCACCAGCAGCATTAACTGAGGCCGGTGGCTGTGTGGCTTTTTATTCAGACAGATTTATCAGAGTGACCGTTGGAATGTGCACTGAGCTCCTTGAAAAGGTGTGAGATGGAGCAGCTGTGGGAGAGAGAGAGTGAGTGAGAGACACTGGAAATACCAGACACTCAGTGTAAGTGAGAGAGAATGAGAGATGGGCAAGAGTTAGAGTAGAGAGAGCTGTGAAAAGTCATTGATCGGCTGACAGATCAGTTTTACTGCCGTTCATAAAACTGCTTAAATTACTGAGTATTTGGTATTTTAGACTTTTCTGTCTTTTAGTTTCAGTTTGGTAGGTTTAAATTCATTTATTTTTACCCTGTTGGTAAAACATATGTTTTATCTTGTTGGTGTATAAGACTGATGTTTGTGGAATCTAAATGCAGAGTTATTAGCATTCTGTCACTCTTTAATTTTTGCTCTAAGAGAAGGAAGCAATATTTCTCAGTCTGGCCATCCCATTAAGATCAATTTAGTTTGAACATGGCATTTAAGACTACGCTCCCTCTGACGCCGGGCTTATTTAATGTGATTACTCATGACTGATAGCAATGGTTCATGCACAGTGGATCTGAGTCTACATTAACTGATCATTAAGACTGTTTTAAGTGGCTTTTAGTTTAAACACGATGTCATGGTTATCCCTTTTTATATCTGGGGAGAAATATTGTTTATCAGAAATCAGATCATTCAGAAAGTCAGAGCTCATAATTAATTTTTAAAAGCCCTGTATCATATTTTGAAGGCTAATTGTATGTTCTTACAAAATATTTTGTTTTGCAGTTCAGGAGTTGCAAAAAGCTCATACTGGAATGAAAAGAGTAAGCTTCATTGTGTCATTATTTTTAAGTTAATTATTTCAACTATGAAGTACACGGCATAGATAGACCTAGCAACCGTGGTCATTTTGAAGCTTCTTTCACTGTTGCCATGTTGATTTTTTAAGCCAGAAGTTGCCATATTTTGACTGATGCTAGAGTTATCAGTTAACCCTAGAAAGCTTGATTAACAAGCTGTATTATTTTTTTATTTTTTTAACATGGACATCTACAGCAACTGACTCGAATATGAGCCACCCTCAAGTGGCCCCTGGAGGTAATGCAGTTTTTGACACTTCTGCATTGGCTTAATTTCTGCCCACAAGGTTTCTACTTTGTAAAAAAAAAAAAAAAATAGCCAACTAAAAGTTGAGATATCCATTTGACGATCCATCATTCATTCTCAAACAGATTTTTCTTCTGATGTCTCAGGTTTATTGTCTAGCACATATTGAAGGTTCTAACACACCAGATCCAACAAATAGGATTATTTTTACTTTTTTGAACAGCATTTAGTTACCACTTGAGGATGTTTATTAATCAAAGAAGTATAAGTAATGTTTTGAAGACTGAACATTTAGTAGCTGTAGTTCTACACCATTGGATTATTGATAATCTTGCCATTATATGCAGTTTTACAATGCTCACTAAGTCTCTGCACCAGAGGCAGACAGTATAAGAATAGTCCTCTTTGGTTTGGGACTACACTTCATCCATCTCTTGAGTCCAAAAGTTCTTGCTAGACAAAATGTGCTTCAGTTTATCCCAGTGTCTGTGATCGAGGAAGAGTGTTTTCCTGTTTGCTGTGTACCTGCAGCCCCCTGGTGGACAGGTTTCCCAAACACATGGTCAACGTCAGGAAGCCCAGCAGAACCACACCTGTCTCCCCGCACTGTTCCCGTGACCACACCCTCATCCTGATGAATGAGAGAGAGGAAAAGTTAAAAGAAATAAAAATAAGTTTTAAATGTCAACAAAAATATCTTGCGGTTTATGAGACAGCAGCCCTGATGTTGTGATTAATGAAGGGTATTTGGGTAAAAACCTGTCTGTGGATGGAAGCAGCCAGAGATGTGTGTTTATCAAAGGTGGAAGAGTTTGAAGGGAAATCTCATGACCGCTAATGACTTCTTGTGGCCAACCACTTAGGCGAGCTATGGATGCTGAGACGTGGGTGTTTTTTCACTCTAAATTGAGGCTTCTCAGCTTCCAGACTCTCAGAAGGGTTTAAAGTGGGACACATTTGTGGTCATAATATTTCCTTTCTGACTCTGCAGTGAAAGCCCTCACCTTTCACATGTGTAGTTGTTTAGCTGAACATAAGTGCTTCTCCTGTCTTTTACCTTTGCAGAGAGTGGAGGGTGTTTCACGAGAAATCACAGGAGCAATTACTGAAGTGGCTTCAAACAGCAGATCTACAACAGACAAGTAACAATGTCCAAAAGAGCACCATTGGCACTAAAATAGTCTGTTAATCCTATTTTAAAAAGCAAAGATCTCGCAAAATTTCATTATGGCAGTCCTATTTGATGATTAGAAATATTTATGCCAATTCAAGAAATACAGTTACATAATGAAGCAGCTAAGAAGGTAAAAGGTCTTGGAGTTGATTTAAAATGTTGCATTTGCAAAGGTAATCTCAGTAGCTGTTTGATTAACATAAAAAATCCCAGAGTAGTTCTTCAACAGCATCCTCTGGAAAGAGGAATTTCAGATCAACCTGTAACAGAATGACTGGAATAGGAAAAGACGGATACCGTATCAGCTGTAAAACAGTGTAAGCAGTGATGCGCGGGCATGCATGACTTCCACCATTATGTAGAGCCATACTTTTCACACAGATTCGGCTAAATGAAGCAAAGCTGATTGGTCCGGGTTATTTTCTAATTGCGTTAAAGTATCTAAAAGATCATTGGTATCTGGTGAAGTCTGCTTTGAATAATCTAGTACATTATGCACAGTCAGATTTCTGAGCACATCAGACAAAACAATGGCAAGTAAGGAGCATTTTCTCAGATAATGCACGCTGGTTTTGGTGTACCAGCTGTAGGAATCCAAGTGTGTTGGCAGTCTGTGGAGACTAGCGTTGGCAGGTGGGAGGTGGCACAGACAGGCTGTTGAGAGGCTACAGGTGTGGCAGACGGGAATTGGACAGCACAGAGGCCAATGTAAAACTTAAACAAGTCCCGATGTGCTGGAAGGATGAAGGTAAGTTTCCTAGGACTTTACACAGGTAGGTCTTTGTTCAGCTGTTCAGACTATAAGGAAATGTAGATGTCTGTATGTAGAGGCTAACATAAACATGTACAGACATACAGGAAAAGGAGGGCACTCAAAGGACTCCACAGTTGTTTATATGAGTTTGAGGAGTGAATACCTAATTGTTAAAAGGGACGTAGAAGAGTTAAATGCTCCTGTTTCACTGCACAGAAATCCATTTCTGCAACATATCCAAGTTTTCTTTTGTTCATTTGAACATTGCAGCCACATAACTTAGCGCTGTTTGCCAATTACTTTTATCATACCAAACTATAGTGCTGTTTTATGAATCAAAAACAGATATATTTTATATGCTACTATCATCGATTAAACTACATTTTTCACAGGAAAAGTTACAGGAGATTTTTATGGAGGATGGATAGTTAAAAGTTAAGGGAAAACTGCAGAAAGGTGCAATGAAGAAAAGGGTTTAGCAAGCTGCCTATACATGAGGCCTTAGAATCTGCCAAGCAAAGACTTACAGCATTGACCAGCTGTTTGAGCAATACTGGAAGAGCAACTGAGAGAAGGACGGAACACATGAGCCAGTAACCATAATAGTGGCAAGAAAGGGTCTTCAGTATGAAGAATTGGACAGCACCAAACCCGATATGATACATGCCTACTGGCTGAAGAAGCTGATTGCACCCCTCAAGCATCTGGCAGCACAAATGAACCAGCTACTAATCAACGAGATACACCCAGAATGGTTAACTGAAAGCCAGATATTCCAGATCCTAAGAATGGAACCAGTCCCATCCAACTACCAACTTCCAAGAACTACCAGCCAATAACCTGCCTCAGCCAAAACACCAGCTACTTGTAGACAGAACAGGCACTCAAGACTGCAACACCAATCTCAATAGGCATACCGCCTAGTAAGCCCACATATTGATCCTGGAATGCCTAAAACTATACAAGAGCAAAAGGACCCTAAGAGCCTTCTTCAGTAACTTAGTGGTGAACAACACTAGACTAACTTTAAGTCTATAGCACAAGTCACCATCAAGTGCGGGATCTACCAAAGAGATGCTCTGTCCCCCTGCTCTTCTCAATAGCCTTGAACCCCCTCAGTGAGATCATTAACAAGACTGGCTACCGATACCAATTACGGAATAGAGCAATCATCAGCCACCTCCTTTACAAAGATGACATCAAGCTGTATGCCAGGAGTGAATGATACATCAATTCACTCATCCACACCACCAGAAATATACAGCAAGGACATCGGAAAGTAATTTGGACTGGAGAAATGTAGTCAAATGGTAACAAGGAGAGGGAAAAAATGCAAACATCAAGGACAGCTACAAGTACCTGGGAATCCCACAGCTAAATAGGAACAGCATCAGCAGGTTCGTGCATGTACCACCGCCAGATGAAGTGGCTGACATCGAAAAATTCTACCAGTGTCTGGACAAAGCTGGACTGAAAGACAGCACAGAGGCCCTAATCATGGCAGCACTGGAACAAGCTCTAAGCACAAGACCCATAGAGGCTGGGGTCTACTACACCAGACAAAACCCCAGGGGCATGCGGTGTAAGATGCCCTTGAGAAATTAAAGATGTTACAGCAGGATGCAAGGTGCTATCAGGCAGGTAGAACTCCATAACCAAGTGGCCAGCATATTTTACAGGAACATGTGTGCTGTGTATGGCCTGTAAATCTCCATGTCAAAATGGGACACTTCCCTGAGGGTGGTTAAAAATGACTGAATTAAGATCCTGTGGGACTTCCACATGCAGAAAACAAGCTGGTGGCTGACTGAGCAGTGGTGGACAAGCAGAGGAAAATGGATAGATGTAGCTGCACCAGGTGATAGCAACATCAGGAAGAAGAAATATGAGAACCTTGAGAAGTACCAAGGGCTGACACAGGAGCTCGAGAAGATGTGGAGGGTAAAGGCAAAAGTGGTCCCAGTTGGGGCCAGCCCAGTCCATGAGTGCCAAACTTGGTGAGTGGCTCTATCAGATTCCAGGAGCAACATCTGAGATATCTTTTTTGGGGGTTTGTGTGTAGATATAAAAAACATAGATAACCATAGTAGCCATAACATTTGTTTTCGGTGTTATGTTGTTTTGACCTGTCAATTTTGACGGCATCACCATGTTGGGTTAGGCTAGCAACATTGTTACGAGGTACAAAACACAAGTACCTACCTGCTAAGTACCGGAGCAATAAAATACTACCTGAAATACCTGACCTAGGAGGTGTTCAAGAGACACACCAAATGAAGTGCCCAAACCTCCTACTTTACTTGTGGAGGAGCAGCAGCTCTATTCTGAGCTAGTCATAATTACTAAATTCCTTGCCCTCGCAGAGTCAACCCACACTACAGGCGAAACTCATTTCTGCCTCTTCTGTGCATGACCTCCACTTTCTTGGTGGAGCCCTAGTGGGGAAGTGACAGTAGGAACATAGATCACAGTGTAAATCAACAGCTTCACATTCACGCTCAGGTTTCTCCTCACTACTAGACTGGTACAACATTCGCACCAATGTTGGCTCTATCCATCTGTTAGTCTCTCCTGTTCCATTTTCTTTTCATTTGTAAACAACACCTTCCTTGACTATGCAGAAACTTATTCCAGCTGGAATCATGACTTCAGACTTTTGAGATACTATTCTCATTCATATTTAGCTGCAATAAAGTGAGGTGAAGATCGCTGAACATTAAAGGCAAAAGGGCGAGACCA
Source organism: Hemichromis elongatus (assembly GCA_015108515.1). Classification (NCBI taxonomy): domain Eukaryota; kingdom Metazoa; phylum Chordata; class Actinopteri; order Cichliformes; family Cichlidae; genus Hemichromis; species Hemichromis elongatus. The sequence continues at coordinate 27,428 of VUQR01011595.1, forward strand.
TCATCAAACTGACAAGCCATTGGAAATTTATATCCACTCATAGTAAGATGATAAAATTGCAGAAGTAGCGTAACTATTACAACTGATTTAGTTAAAACCATACTTTCAAGCCTAGTTGGTGTATCCAGCTGAAAATGCCTAAAGAATGATTCAAACATCAAATAATAAAACTGTATAAAATATAAATGTTTAATGGGTTCTAGTATTTTTGAAACAAACGATTGCATGTACAAGTCAGCGAACAATACAATGTTTAAATTCCTGCTGAAATTAAACGTTGTTTCCCAGCCCTTTTTTAAACAAATCATAAAATTATGGTTATTCCATAACAAATAATGCAAATAAATGTTAATTTAGTTTGAATTTTGGAATCCTAAAAAAATGTTGTTTCTTGTGAGGCTAAATTTCAGGGAAACAATGTGAATCCGCGGAAGCAGACGGAGTTGAATGAGCTCCGGAGACGCATATGCAGACGTATACGTTCATATACACATCTAGTTTCTAGGAAAGATCTCATAGTACATCCTGTCTCCTCAGGTCCAGTTAGGCAGCCTTGTTAAAATAAGCAAGCAGCTCGTCTCGCCCCTGTTTGCAGTCTGGCTTTCTCTGGCACTAAATATTGGTGACAGGTGTCTTAAAGCAGGCACAGCAGCACCTGGACTTCATTATCCAACCAGACGCAGCTGGAGCCCGGCCAGCTGCCAAACACACATACAGTCAGACATAGCCACACATGTGCATACACTCAGCCAGTGGCGTGACTCCGTACACACACACTTACACACATACACACTGAGTATTGTGCACGTACAGGTATGCAGACATCATGGCATGAATGTACGCACACACAGTCAATCACTTTGTCCAACTCTCCTTCTTTGCTGCTTACACATATTTGCAAAATGATATTAACCCACATCGAAGTGTATTTTAATTTCAACCCAAATTTAACCCCTCCCCCTAATTGCTCTTTTGAAAAGGTGAACTCGCCAACATGTCAAAGGTTGGTGCTACTTTGGATGGTCTGCTATTGTAATTATCATGATGTCAGCTATTAGCCATATCTGACACTTGTTAAGGAAATAATTTCAACCGCTTTTCCAAAGTTTCCAAGTGTGGCTCACAGCTTTCGATGAGCTACATCTGGGCTTAACAGATGGTGTTGAATCAGGGAGAGTTTGGCGGCGTTAACTTAGCCACAGGTACGCCTTATATCACCGCAGGCCCCACCTAATGACGTCTCGGCCAGAACATTTGCCAGTATAATAATTGAGCTCTCAGTGTCAAACGTAGCCCAGACTAGGCCCAGATGTTTCTATTAGCTGAGGTTGATCTGGAAGACTAC